>CM059784.1:28992500-28997500 GCA_030435695.1 Brachymystax lenok tsinlingensis | reverse complement strand
TTAGTAGTAATGTTTTGCAACATATGATTGCTTCTTTCATGCCAGTAATTTACTTGTTTTTAAATCATGAGAGAGAGAGAGAGAGAGAGAGAGAGAGAGAGAGAGAGAGAGAGAGAGAGAGAGAGAGAGAGAGAGAGAGAGTTGTTACCTGTAACCCACAACCGGTAGCGTTCCCAGAAATATCAAGTGATGACGTTGTTGTGTTCTCTATGACACCGTCATCAACATAGTGGATCTGGGCAGTACAGTCCAACTCAGGGGCAATGTCTCAAGGTCCAAAGTCCAATAATGAGGTGCTGTATAGCAGACCTGGGTTCAAATACTATTGTGATATCAGTCCTGGAAAATTACAGAATCTGGATGTGGAACCTGATTTAATTACAGAAAGGAAACCACTGCTCTGATGATGAAAGGTGCTGAAAAGGTAAAAGTTTGAAAAGTTTTGTAAAATTTTAAAACAACAAAGGCCTTCCGGTCAGAAATCACACGCACACACACACACACACACACACAGTCCCTGTTAGTTTATTTCAGGAGGCGTCAATATTTAACTACAGCAGTTGGACGTTTTCTTACCCAACACCCACTGACAGGACCTTCCAAGCTACTGAGGAATGAGGCTGAGAGTATCGATGTATGCCAGTGACATACCAGAGCTGTCTCAGAGGGGTGTCACGTCCAGTAATCACACCCAGGAGAGTTTAAATTACTTTTACTGTCAGACCTTATCTTCTTGATCCTGATTGAGAGATAAAATATATTGTCTTCCTGATCCTGATTGAGAGATAAAATATAGGCCTTGTATTCCTGAAAGACAAAGGAAAATATTAATGCATCACATTGTTAAACTTCTTCAGTCTAGGGTCTAGTGCCCAAAGTAAACTGCCTGTTACTCAGGCCCAGAAGCCAGGATATGCATGTAATTGGTAGCATTGGATAGTAAACACTTTGAAGTTTCTAAAACTGTTAAAATAATGTCTGAGACTATAACAGAATTGATCCGAAGAAAAACCAACCAAAATGTATTTTTTGAGGTCCCAGGCTCTTATAATGGAAACCTATTGGTCCTATGCAATTCCGGCTCCCAGATTGCAATTCCTATGGATTCCACTAGATGTCAACAGTCTTTATTCAAGGTTTCAGGCTTGTTTCTTAAAAAAAACCGAACAAGAATTTAGGGAGAGCAACAGAACAATATCAGTCTTTCGGCACGCGTGGAAGAGGGTGCACGCGTACTAATTTTACTTTCCTATTGAACATACTACTTTCCATTTCAAATATTATAGTTTATTTACATTTTAGGGTACCTGAGGATTAAATAGAAATGTCGGTTGACTTGTTTGGACGAAGTTTAGCGGTAGCTTTTTGGATTTCTTTGTCTGCATGTTGAACGAGTGGATTACTGAAATCAATGGCCACAACTAAACAGACTTTATGGGATATAAAGAAGGATTTTATCTAACAAAACAACCATTCATGTTGTAGCTGGGACCCTTGGGATTGCAAACAGAGGAAGATTTTCAAAAGTAAGTGATTTATTTAATCACTATTTGTGATTTTGTGACGCCTGTGCTGGTTGAAAAATATGTTGATGTGGGGCGCTGTCCTCAGACAATCGAATGGTATGCTTTCGCTGTAAAGCCTATTGTAAATCGGACAACGCAGTTAGATTAACAAGATTTTAAGCTTTTAAATTATATGATGAATGTTTAATATTAAGATTATTTATTTGAATTGCGCGCCCTCCAATTTCACCGGATGTTGTCGACTGGTGTCCCTCTAGCGGGACGCCTTTCAATGATACAGATATATCACTGTATATTTCCGGGAATCGTGTGTATGTGTGTGGTGTGTGTGTGTGTCTACTGTGGGTTTGGCAGGAACCAATAGCAGGTGATAAAGGTTCATTCTACCATTCACCTGTCCTTGTGCTTGTCTCCACCCCTTCCAGGTGTCACCCATCTTCCCCACTTATCCTCTGGGTACTTGTATTTACAATGGTGTTTGTTCTTCACTGGTTGCCATTTTCTTGTTGCAACAGGTCACAAATCTTGCTGCTCTAATGTAACACTGTGGTATTTCACAGTGTTTATCAAAGTTGGAATTGTTTTTGAATCTGTGGGTGTGTGTAATCTGAGGTAAATATGTGTCTCTAATATGGTCATACATTTGTCAGGAGGTTAGGAAATGCAGCTCAGTTTCCACCTCATTTAGTGGGCAGTGTGCACATAGCCTGTCTTCTCTTCAGAGCCAGGTCTGCCTACGGCGGCATTTCTAAATAGCTAGGCTACGTTCACTGAGTCTGTACACAGTCAAAGCTGGTCTCTCTCTCTCTCTCTCTCTCTCTCTCTCTCTCTCTCTCTCTCTCTCTCTCTCTCTCTCTCTCTCTGTACCTTTGGCTGCGATTACAGCCTTGAGTTTTCTTGGGTGTGACGATACAAGCTTGGCAAACCAGCATTTGGGGAGTATACAGCTGACAGGATACAGTATGATGGAGTCTCTCTACCTCTATCACCTCCTACAATACAGCTGACAGGATACAGTATGATGGAGTCTCTCTACCTCTATCACCTCCTACAATACAGCTGACAGGATACAGTATGATGGAGTCTCTCTACCTCTATCACCTCCTACAATACAGCTGACTGGATACAGTATGATGGAGTCTCTCTACCTCTATCACCTCCTACAATACAGCTGACAGGATACAGTATGATGGAGTCTCTCTACCTCTATCACCTCCTACAATACAGCTGACAGGATACAGTATGATGGAGTCTCTCTACCTCTATCCCCTCCTACAATACAGCTGACAGGATACAGTATGATGGAGTCTCTCTACCTCTATCACCTCCTACAATACAGCTGACAGGATACAGTATGATGGAGTCTCTCTACCTCTATCACCTCCTACAATACAGCTGACAGGATACAGTATGATGGAGTCTCTCTACCTCTATCACCTCCTACAATACAGCTGACAGGATACAGTATGATGGAGTCTCTCTACCTCTATCACCTCCTACAATACAGCTGACAGGATACAGTATGATGGAGTCTCTCTACCTCTATCACCTCCTACAATACAGCTGACAGGATACAGTATGATGGAGTCTCTCTACCTCTATCACCTCCTACAATACAGCTGACAGGATACAGTATGATGGAGTCTCTCTACCTCTATCCCCTCCTACAATACAGCTGACAGGATACAGTATGATGGAGTCTCTCTACCTCTATCACCTCCTACAATACAGCTGACAGGATACAGTATGATGGAGTCTCTCTACCTCTATCACCTCCTACAATACAGCTGACAGGATACAGTATGATGGAGTCTCTCTACCTCTATCACCTCCTACAATACAGCTGACAGGATACAGTATGATGGAGTCTCTCTACCTCTATCCCCTCCTACAATACAGCTGACAGGATACAGTATGATGGAGTCTCTCTACCTCTATCACCTCCTACAATACAGCTGACAGGATACAGTATGATGGAGTCTCTCTACCTCTATCACCTCCTACAATACAGCTGACAGGATACAGTATGATGGAGTCTCTCTACCTCTATCACCTCCTACAATACAGCTGACAGGATACAGTATGATGGAGTCTCTCTACCTCTATCACCTCCTACAATACAGCTGACAGGATACAGTATGATGGAGTCTCTCTACCTCTATCCCCTCCTACAATACAGCTGACTGGATACAGTATGATGGAGTCTCTCTACCTCTATCCCCTCCTACAATACAGCTGACAGGATACAGTATGATGGAGTCTCTCTACCTCTATCACCTCCTACAATACAGCTGACAGGATACAGTATGATGGAGTCTCTCTACCTCTATCACCTCCTACAATACAGCTGACAGGATACAGTATGATGGAGTCTCTCTACCTCTATCACCTCCTACAATACAGCTGACAGGATACAGTATGATGGAGTCTCTCTACCTCTATCACCTCCTACAATACAGCTGACAGGATACAGTATGATGGAGTCTCTCTACCTCTATCACCTCCTACAATACAGCTGACAGGATACAGTATGATGGAGTCTCTCTACCTCTATCACCTCCTACAATACAGCTGACAGGATACAGTATGATGGAGTCTCTCTACCTCTATCCTCCTACAATACAGCTGACAGGATACAGTATGATGGAGTCTCTCTACCTCTATCACCTCCTACAATACAGCTGACAGGATACAGTATGATGGAGTCTCTCTACCTCTATCACCTCCTACAATACAGCTGACAGGATACAGTATGATGGAGTCTCTCTACCTCTATCACCTCCTACAATACAGCTGACAGGATACAGTATGATGGAGTCTCTCTACCTCTATCACCTCCTACAATACAGCTGACAGGATACAGTATGATGGAGTCTCTCTACCTCTATCCCTCCTACAATACAGCTGACAGGATACAGTATGATGGAGTCTCTCTACCTCTATCACCTCCTACAATACAGCTGACAGGATACAGTATGATGGAGTCTCTCTACCTCTATCACCTCCTACAATACAGCTGACAGGATACAGTATGATGGAGTCTCTCTACCTCTATCACCTCCTACAATACAGCTGACAGGATACAGTATGATGGAGTCTCTCTACCTCTATCACCTCCTACAATACAGCTGACAGGATACAGTATGATGGAGTCTCTCTACCTCTATCACCTCCTACAATACAGCTGACAGGATACAGTATGATGGAGTCTCTCTACCTCTATCACCTCCTACAATACAGCTGACAGGATACAGTATGATGGAGTCTCTCTACCTCTATCACCTCCTACAATACAGCTGACAGGATACAGTATGATGGAGTCTCTCTACCTCTATCACCTCCTACAATACAGCTGACAGGATACAGTATGATGGAGTCTCTCTACCTCTATCACCTCCTACAATACAGCTGACAGGATACAGTATGATGGAGTCTCTCTACCTCTATCACCTCCTACAATACAGCTGACAGGAT
>CM059784.1:28737500-28987500 GCA_030435695.1 Brachymystax lenok tsinlingensis | reverse complement strand
TGTTACAGTGCAGTTAGTGTTACAGTGTCACAGTGTTACAGTGCAGTTAGTGTTACAGTGTTACAGTGTTACAGTGCTACAGTGCAATTAGTGTTAGAGTGTTACAGTGCAGTTAGTGTTACAGTGTTGCAGTGCAATTAGTGTTACAGTGTTACAGTGTTACAGTGCAATTAGTGTTACAGTGTTACAGTGTTACAGTGAAGTTAGTGTTTTAGAGTTACAGTGTTACAGTGCAGTTAGTGTTACAGTGTTGCAGTGCAGTTAGTGTTACAGTGTTACAGTGCAATTAGTGTTACAGTGTTACAGTGCAGTTACTGTTACAGTGTTACAGTGTTACAGTGAAGTTAGTGTTTTAGAGTTACAGTGTTACAGTGCAGTTAGTGTTACAGTGTTACAGTGTTAGTGTTACGGTGTTACGGTGTTACAGTGTTACAGTGTTACAGTGTTACAGTGCAGTTAGTGTTACAGTGTTGCAGTGTTGCAGTGTTGCAGTGTTACAGTGCAGTTAGTGTTACAGTGTTACAGTGCAATTAGTGTTACAGTGTTGCAGTGCAATTAGTGTTACAGTGTTACAGTGTTACAGTGCAGTTAGTGTTACAGTGTTACAGTGTTACAGTGAAGTTAGTGTTTTAGAGTTACAGTGTTACAGTGCAGTTAGTGTTACAGTGTTGCAGTGCAGTTAGTGTTACAGTGTTACAGTGCAATTAGTGTTACAGTGTTACAGTGCAGTTACTGTTACAGTGTTACAGTGTTACAGTGAAGTTAGTGTTTTAGAGTTACAGTGTTACAGTGCAGTTAGTGTTACAGTGTTACAGTGTTAGTGTTACGGTGTTACAGTGTTACAGTGTTACAGTGTTACAGTGTTACAGTGCAGTTAGTGTTACAGTGTTGCAGTGTTGCAGTGTTGCAGTGTTGCAGTGTTACAGTGCAGTTAGTGTTACAGTGTTACAGTGCAATTAGTGTTACAGTGTTACAGTGAAATTAGTGTTACAGTGTTACAGTGCAGGTAGTGTTACAGTGTTACAGTGTTACAGTGCAGTTAGTTTTACAGTGTTACAGTGTTACAGTGCAGTTAGTGTTACAGTGTTACAGTGCAGTTAGTGTTACAGTGTTACAGTGTTACAGTGCAGTTAGTGTTACAGTGTTACAGTGTTACAGTGTTACAGTGCAGTTAGTGTTACAGTGTTACAGTGTTACAGTGTTACAGTTACAGTGTTACAGTGTTAGTGTTGCAGTGTTACAGTGTTACAGTGCAATTCGTGTTACAGTATTACAGTGCAGTTAGTGTTACAGTGTTACAGTGTTACAGTGCAGTTAGTGTTACAGAGTTACAGTGTTACAGTGCAATTAGTGTTACAGTATTACAGTGCAGTTAGTGTTACAGTGTCACAGTGTTACAGTGCAGTTAGTGTTACAGTGTTACAGTGTTACAGTGCAGTTAGTGTTACAGTGTTACAGTGCAGTTAGTGTTACAGTGTTACAGTGCAGTCAGTTCCCTTGGTCTCTCCTGCTTTCATCTCCTGGACCACCAGAACAATCAGCCTTCCTCCACTTCCTCAGACCAAAGACTACACTGTTATCTCAGCCTCTCTGTGTTTATGGGCAGCAGACGGAAGACATCAGCGTCCCAAATGGCACCCTATTCCCTATTTAGTGCTCATCTTTAGAGAACCTACGTGCCTCTGGCCTCAAGTGCCTTACATGGCATTGTGGCCGCTTCCTATTCCCTATCTAGTGCACTTCTATTTGACCAAAGCCTTAGTGCACTATATAGGGAATAAGGTGCCATTTGGATGTAGCCATAAGCCTACTGTCATGAAAGACACTTTGAGGCCAGAGTTATGGAGCCCATTGAAACTGAGGGATGCCCCCTCAATTTGATACATTTTAGGATGAAAATATGAAATATACAGTTGAAGTCGGACGTTTACACACACCTTAGCCAAATACATTTAAACTCACAATTCCTGACATTTAATCCTAGTAAAAATTCCCTGTCTTAGGTCAGTTAGGATCACCACTTTATTTTAAGAATGTGAAATATCAGAATAATAGAAGAGAGAATGATTTATTTTATTTCTTTCATCATATTCCCAGTGGGTCAGAAGTTTACATACACTCAATTAGTATTTGGTAGCATTGCCTTTAAATTGTTTAACTTGGGTCAAACATTTCGGGTAGCCTTCCACAAGATTCGCACAATGAATTTTGTCCCATTCCTCCTGACAGAGCTGGTGTAACTGAGTCAGGTTCGTGGGCCTCCTTGCTCGCACACGCTTTTTCAGTTCTGCCCACAATTTTCTATAGGATTGAGGTCAGGGCTTTGTTGTCCTTAAGCCATTTTGCCACAACTTTGGAAGTATGCTTGGGGTCATTGTCCATTTGGAAGACCCATTTACGACCAAGCTTTAACTTCCTGGCTGATGTCTTGAGATGTTGCTTCAATATATCCACATAATTTTCCCTCCTCATGATGCCATCTATTTTGTGAAGTGCACCAGGCCCTCCTGCAGCAAATCACCCCCACAACATGATGCTGCCAGCCCCGTGCTTCACGGTTGGGATGTTGTTCTTCGGCTTGCAAGCCTCCCCCTTTTTCCTCCAAACATAACAATGGTCATTATGTCCAAACAGTTCTATTTTTGTTTCATCAGACCAGAGGACATTTCTCCAAAAGGTACGATCGTTGTCCCAATGTGCAGTTTCAAACCGTAGTCTGGCTTTTTTTGTGGCGGTTTTGGAGCAGTGGCTTCTTCCATGCTGAGCGGCCTTTCAGGTTATGATATAGGACTCGTTTTACTGTGGATATAGATACTTTGTACCTGTTTCCTCCAGCATCTTCACAAGGTCCTTTGCTGTTGTTTGGGATTGATTTGCACTTTTCACACCAAAGTACGTTCATCTCTAGGAGACAGAACGCTTCTCCTTCCTGAGCGGTATGATGGCTGCGTGGTCCCATGGTGTTTATACTTGCGTACTATTGTTTGTACAGATGAACATGGTATCTTCAGGTGTTTGGAAATTGCTCCCAAGGATGAACCAGACTAGTGGAGGTCTAAAAAAAAGATTCTGAGGTCTTGGCTGATTTCTTTTGATTTTCCCATGATGTCAAGCAAAGAGGCACTGAGTTTGAAGGTAGGCCTTGAAATACATCCACAGGTACAATTGACTCAAATGATGTCAATTAGCCTATCAGAAGCTTCTAAAGCCATGTCATCATTTTCTGGAATTTTCCAAGCTGTTTAAAGGCACAGTCAACTTAGTGTATGTAAACTTCTGACCCACTGGAATTGTGATACAGTGAATTATAATTGAATTAATCTGTCTGTAAACAATTGTTGGAAAAATTACTTGTGCCATGCTCAAAGTAGATGCCCTAATCGACTTGCCAAAACTATAGTTTGTTAACAAGACATTTGTGGAGTGGTTGAAAAATGAGTTTTAATGACTCCAACCTAAGTGTATGTAAACTTCCGACTTCAACTGTATATCTTCTAACTAGAGTCAAACTTGACGTCTGTCTGTGCTGAGACATTCCGTGACATCACAGACCCTCCCTCTTGTCTCGTGTTTTCTGGCCTTCCTCCGTCTGTCCTCTGTTTCTCTTCTCCGCCAACTTCTCTCCTTCCGCTCTGTCCCTCTCGCCCTCCCTCGCTCTCTCCTTCCGTTGTGTTATGAGTCGGAACAGGACCTTGGCAGAAAGAATTTGGTGGCATGAGCACAGTAGGCTGAGAGCGAGGGAGAGAGAGAAAGAGGGGGCAGAGAGAAGTCGAACAGAAGTTCCATACTTCACAAGAAAAGCACACACATCAGTGGGCAAAGTCAGTGTTGCAGCCAGTCAGAGTGTTACACACGGTCAGAGTGTTACACACGGTCAGAGTGTTACACACAGTCAGAGTGTTACACACAGTCAGAGTGTTACATCCAGTCAGAGTGTTACATCCAGTCAGAGTGTTACAGCCAGCCAGGATGTTATAGTCACTGTATTAAAGTCAGTGTTACAGCCAGCCAGGATGTTATAGTCACTGTATTAAAGTCAGTGTTACAGCCAGCCAGGATGTTATAGTCACTGTATTAAAGGCAGTGTTACAGCCAGCCAGGATGTTATAGTCACTGTATTAAAGTCAGTGTTACAGCCAGTCAGGATGTTATAGTCACTGTATTAAAGTCAGTGTTACAGCCAGCCAGGATGTTATAGTCACTGTATTAAAGTCAGTGTTACAGCCAGTCAGGATGTTATAGTCACTGTATTAAAGTCAGTGTTACAGCCAGCCAGGATGTTATAGTCACTGTATTAAAGTCAGTGTTACAGCCAGCCAGGATGTTATAGTCACTGTATTAAAGTCAGTGTTACAGCCAGTCAGGATGTTATAGTCACTGTATTAAAGTCAGTGTGTAGAGGAAGTTGGTTCAAATAGAAAACTACAATGGAGCCTGAGTCTGCAAGTGTAGACAGCATATATCCTCTGGCCAAGGAATCCACCCAGACACACACACACACAGACAACACACACACAGACAACACACACTGACGACACATGGACGACCATACACACCCACCAAAAAAAAATGCCCTTCTAACACAAACAGAGAGCTTATTTGTTGTTTTGGAGTTTTCCCCTTCCATGAGGGTTAGTTTTCTTCCGTCTCTGTCACAACTTGTCTGGCCTGTTTCCTTAGAAGGTGGGGTTTCAGTGATGTTAAATACTCTAAAAATAACAATTATAAATAATCTAAAAATAAAAGGAAGAAGGAAGACAGAATGCAAAGAGGAAGTGGAGGATGTAGACGGTGACAGAATGAATCCCTCCTTTATTATCTCTGTCCCTCTCTGTTTCTCTCTAAGACTGGCATACTAGCAGGCTGATGCTACAAGACAGAGTGGGAAGGGGAGAGAGGATGAGAGAGGAGGAGAGAGAAAAAGAAAGAGAAAAAGGAGAGAGGGAGTGGAGAAAGAATGACCTAGAGTTGGAAAGAAGGATAACTCCATGGAAAAATGTTTAGATGACACAGCAGTTATCACTTCATGGCTGGCATGAGCTCACAATGGCAGAAATGGGTACAATGGTCTTGACAGCAGGACTATTTTTAACAGCCTGAAACAAACGGGATATCCGTAGTGATAAGAGAACTGTCATGGAGAACAAACCAGATTAGTGTGATGTGTGAATGTCAGGAGAAGTTGGATTACAGACTCACCATGTTACTGTAGGACTCCGCTTGGAATATATAGTAGGAAGTGTGTGTGTGTGTGTGTGTGTGTGTGTGTGTGTGTGTGTGTGTGTGTGTGTGTGTGTGTGTGTGTGTGTGTGTGTGTGTGTGTGTGTGTGTGTGTGTGTGTGTGTGTGTGTGATGTACTGTACAGTGTACAATGATATGTTCATTCCTAGTCAGGGTTTGACAAGTGTCATAAGGGGATGGAGACAATGGAATTACTCCCTGGTTTCCATAGAATAGAAACAGCCCCCGCAACATTCACACAGACTGATTATTTTATCTATGCCGATCTGTCTGTGTGTGTGTGTCCCTAAACCTAACTCCAGTTTACTAACATCTGCACACAATTCCACCCCCCTTCCCTCAGCTATAACAGCCAGGAATGACTGTGAAACTCCCTGCTGCAATTCTCTTTTATGATGTTGTTTTCTCAGCTCGTGTCTGTGTTTCAATATGGGCTATTGATCTGTATTTTATCACCTGTCTACTGTTTTATCATGTCAGCTGTGGCCTTACTGAATCATCTTCCTGACCTCTTATCTCTATATATGGGGATTTAATTAAGCAGTGCGCACACACACACGAACACATGCGCACACATGCACGCACACACACACACGCACGCTTGATTCATTTGAGTATTGGAGATTGGCCAAACCACCCTATGGTGCCCCACTACTCTATGACTGGAGGATCAACTACCCTGCAGACACCTGAACCATAGCAGAAGAACAGGCATTCCATGGAACCATAGAAGAAGAACGGGCATTGCGTAGAAGACAAACAGACATTCCATAGAACCATAGAAGAAGAACGGGCATTACGTAGAAGACAAACAGACATTCCATAGAACCATAGAAGAAGAACGGGCATTACGTAGAAGACAAACAGACATTCCATAGAACCATAGAAGAAGAACGGGCATTCCATAGAACCATAGAAGAAGAACGAACATTCCATAGAACCATAGAAGACTCGCAGGCATTCCATAGAACCATAGAAGAAGAACGGGCATTCCATAGAACCATAGAAGAAGAACGGGCATTCCATAGAACCATAGAAGAAGAATGGACATTCCATAGAACCATAGAAGAAGAACAGACATTCCATGGAAACATATAAGAAGATCAAGCATTCTATAAAGCCATAGCTCAAGATCAAGCATTCCAATTCAAAGCAATGTTTATTGGGTGTAGGGCAGGGGATGTTCTTACGAGCCATTCTACTCAGTGTGTTGTGGTGAGGATGTCATCTCCTTCAACTCCCGGCCTGGCTGGCTGTTTGATGTTGGATGTAAGGTCTTTGTTGGTTTAGGAGGGAGTTTCAGACCCCACTGGAATGGAGAGAGGGATTAGAGGAGGGAGGAGAGGAGAGGAGAGGCATGAGAAGAGAGAAAAGGGGAGGAGAGTACATGCATTGCTCTGGAGATTAACCAGCCGCTACATTAAATTAGATTAGATTAACAAAACTTTACAGTAAATTAGATTAACAAAACTCTAAATTAAATTAGATTAGATTAACAAATCACTACAGTAAATTAGATTAGACTAATAAACCTCTACAGTAAATTTGACTAGATTAACAAACCCCTACAGTAAATGAGATTACATTATCAAACCTCTACAGTAAATTAGATTAGATTAACAAACCTCTACAGTAAATGAGATTAGATTAACAAACCTCTAAAGTAAATTAGATTAGATTAACAAACCTCTACAGTAAATTAGATTAGATTAACAAACCTCTACAGTAAATTAGATTAACAAACCTCTACAGTAAATGAGATTAGATTAACAAACCTCTACAGTAAATTAGATTAGATTAACAAACCTCTACAGTAAATTAGATTAGATTAACAAACCTCTAAAGTAAATTAGATTAGATTAACAAACCTCTACAGTAAATTAGATTAGATTAGCAAACCTCTACAGTAAATTAAGGAGGGAGAGAGCTAGGGATGGTGGGAGGGAGGAAGGGACGTAATTCAAACACATTCAAGATGTCACTGAGGTGAGTGTAATTACGAAGAGAGGGAACTCCCAGACTCACACCTGCAACAGAACAATCACTGGCTTGTCTCAGCAGAAGAGCCCTCAGTTGTCAGATGGGTGTCTTGGGATGGGCGTATGTGTCTGTGTGTATGAATGAGGCCACACAAACAGGTGTAGAGGTTTCTAAGGAGGGATGCACACACACACACACACACAGACACACAGACACACAGACACACAGACACACACACAAACACCATTAAGTATTTAGTTTCAGAGACGACCTGGAAACCCCGGCCTGTCCCTTTCACTGCTCTCAAATCAAATCCTATTTGATTTTATTTGATTCTACTTCCAGACCTGGGGTTTGTTGACAGTGGTCTCTCTCTCCCTTTCCTTCCTGTGTATGAGGGACACAGATGGACCAAGGAGGGTGTGTGTGTGTGTGTAGTGGGCGTGTGTGTGTGTAGTGGGCAGTGTGTGTGTGTGTGTGTGTGTGTGTGTGTGTGTGTGTGTGTGTGTGTGTGTGTGTGTGTGTGTGTGTGTGTGTGTGTGTGTGTGTGTGTGTGTGTGTGTGTGTGTGTGTGTGTGTGTGTGTGTGTGTGTGTGAAATGGCACCTTATTCCCTAAGTAATGCAATACCTGGTACTTGTGATCTGGTCAACATTAGTGCACTGAAGGGAGCAGTGTGCTATCTCAGAAAAGCCCTGTGTGGTAGGTAATCAGGGCCCCAGAAAGTGCTGCCTAGATTAATCCATGTCTGTCAATCTGGGCTATGACAGTCTGTCTCTGTCTGTCTGTCAGGGTGCCTGTCTGTCTGTCTGTCTGCCTGTCAGGTTGTCTGTCTGTCTGCCTGTCAGGGTGTCTGTCTGTCTGTCAGGGTGTCTGTCTGCCAGTGTGTCAGTGTGTCAGTGTGTCTGCCTGTCTGTCAGTCTGTCAGTCTGTCAGTCTGTCAGTCTGTCAGTCTGTCAGTCTGTCAGTGTGTCTGTTTGTCTGACTGTCTGTCAGTGTGTCAGTGTGTCCGTTTGTCTGTCTGTCTGTCAGTGTGTCTGTCTGTCTGTCTGTCTGTCTGTCAGTGTGTCAGTGTGTCAGTGTGTCAGTCGGTCAATGTGTCAGTGTGTCAGTGTGTCAGTGTGTCTGTTTGTCTGTCAGTGTGTCAGTGTGTCAGTCTGTCTGTCTGTCAGTGTGTCAGTGTGTCTGTTTGTCTGTCAGTGTGTCAGTGTGTCAGTGTGTCTGTCTGTCTGTCTGTCAGTGTGTCAGTGTGTCAGTCTGTCTGTCTGTCAGTGTGTCAGTGTGTCAGTGTGTCTGTTTGTCTGACTGTGTGTCAGTGTGTCTGTCTGTCTGTCAGTGTGTCTGTTTATCTGACTGTGTGTCAGTGTGTCAGTGTGTCTGTCTGTGACAGCGAGGTGAGAGGGTGATAACAACAACGTCATTGTCTCCCTCCTTTTGTGCTGAGTCTGATTCCGGGATCAGAAAGAGAGAGAAAGAGAGAGGGAGAGAGAGAAAGAGAGAGAAAGAGATTTTCACAATGAAGCACAAAGAGCGGTTCTCTCTGACTCACTGAATCTCACCCAGAGAGGAAAAGGGTCTGAGTAATCACTATAACCACCCTCGACACCACACGGTCCCACCGTCCCAACTGTTACTACCAACCAACACCTCTACTAAACTGTACAGTAACACAGTATAACCACCCTCACCACCACAGTAATACAGTATAACCACCCTCACCACCACAGTAATACAGTATAACCACCCTCACCACCACAGTAATACAGTATAACCACCCTCACCACCACAGTAACACAGTGTAACCACCCTCACCACCACAGTAACACAGTATAACCACCCTCACCACCACAGTAATACAGTATAACCACCCTCACCACCACAGTAACACAGTATAACCACCCTCACCACCACAGTAATACAGTATAACCACCCTCACCACCACAGTAATACAGTATAACCACCCTCACCACCACAGTAACACAGTATAACCACCCTCACCACCACAGTAACACAGTATAACCACCCTCACCACCACAGTAACACAGTATAACCACCCTCACCACCACAGTAACACAGTATAACCACCCTCACCACCACAGTAACACAGTATAACCACCCTCACCACCACAGTAATACAGTATAACCACCCTCACCACCACAGTAACACAGTATAACCACCCTCACCACCACAGTAATACAGTATAACCACCCTCACCACCACAGTAACACAGTATAACCACCCTCACCACCACAGTAATACAGTATAACCACCCTCACCACCACAGTAACACAGTATAACCACCCTCACCACCACAGTAACACAGTATAACCACCCTCACCACCACAGTAATACAGTATAACCACCCTCACCACCACAGTAACACAGTATAACCACCCTCACCACCACAGTAACACAGTATAACCACCCTCACCACCACAGTAACACAGTATAACCACCCTCACCACCACAGTAATACAGTATAACCACCCTCACCACCACAGTAACACAGTATAACCACCCTCACCCTTACAGTAATACAGTATAACCACCCTCACCACCACAGTAACACAGTATAACCACCCTCACCACCACAGTAATACAGTATAACCACCCTCACCACCACAGTAATACAGTATAACCACCCTCACCACCACAGTAATACAGTATACCCACCCTCACCACCACAGTAATACAGTATAACCACCCTCACCACCACAGTAACACAGTATAACCACCCTCACCACCACAGTAACACAGTATAACCACCCTCACCACCACAGTAATACAGTATAACCACCCTCACCACCACAGTAACACAGTATAACCACCCTCACCACCACAGTAACACAGTATAACCACCCTCACCACCACAGTAATACAGTATAACCACCCTCACCACCACAGTAATACAGTATAACCACCCTCACCACCACAGTAACACAGTATAACCACCCTCACCACCACAGTAATACAGTATAACCACCCTCACCACCACAGTAATACAGTATAACCACCCTCACCAACACAGTAATACAGTATAACCACCCTCACCACCACAGTAACACAGTATAACCACCCTCACCACCACAGTAACACAGTATAACCACCCTCACCACCACAGTAATACGGAGCTTCTGTAGTAGCCTTTATGAGACTACTCACTGAGTCAGGATATTGCTGTTCAATCAGAGATCATGGAACTGGACTGATTACTACTGCAGTCCCCATTCAGCACACACAGACAACATGGAACTGATTACTACTGCAGTCCCCATTCCTCACACACAGACAACATGGAACTGATTACTACTGCAGTCCCCATTCAGCACACACAGACAACATGGAACTGATTACTACTGCAGTCCCCATTCAGCACACACAGACAACATGGAACTGATTACTACTGCAGTCCCCATTCCTCAAACACAGACAACATGGAACTGATTACTACTGCAGTCCCCATTCAGCACACACAGACAACATGGAACTGATTACTACTGCAGTCCCCATTCAGTACGCACACACACACACACACAGCAGTGGTGTAACGATACACATATGAAGCCAGAGGAGAGCCCAAACACTCTCTGATGCTGTGTGTGTGTGTCTCCGTGTGTGTGTGTGTCTCCGTGTGTGTGTGTGTGTGTGTGTGTGTGTGTGTGTGTGTGTGTGTGTGTGTGTGTGTGTGTGTGTGTGTGTGTGTGTGTGTGTGTGTGTGTGTTTGTTTGCGTGCGTGCGTGCGTGTGCGTGTGTGTGTGGTGTGTATCTGAAACATGTCAGGGCGAGGTCGGGGGGAAGTCTGCCACGAGGCTCTCGCTCAGAGAAAAGCCATCATCCATGACCTCATCGAGGGAAAAATCCCCTTCTTCTCTCCTCCTCTCCTCTCCCTCTCTCCTTTCCTCTCTTCTTCTCCTCCTCTCCCTCCACATTCCTTCTCTCTGACCAGAGATCCCACACTGTCTCAACTCAGCAGGAGAGAGGGAACAGAGAGAAAGAAAAGAGAGGAAGAGAGAGGGAGGGGAAAGTATTGCGGAGGTCAGAGACCTATTTAATTGCCTGAGTGTTCTGGGGCAGGCCGCACAGAGAGAGGTAGAGAGAGAGAGACAAAGAGACACTGTATATAGACATAATATGACATTTGTAATGTATTTATTATTTTGAAACTTCTGTGAGTGTAATGTTGACTGTTAATTTTTATTGTTTATTTCACTTTTGTATATTATCTGCCTCACTTGCTTTGGCAATGTTAACATATGTTTCCCATGCCAATAAAGCCCCTAGAATTGCATTGAATTGAATTGAGAGAGAGACAGCAACCTTGGGAAAATCCTCTGCTTTATCATTAACAGCAGACTCTTACATTTCCTCAGCAAAATCAATGTACTGAGCAAATATCTAATTGGCTTTTTACCAAATTACAGTACAACAGACCAGGTATTCAACCTGAACACCTTAATTGACAAACAAACAAACCAAGTATTTTCATGCTTTGTTGATTTCAAAAAAGCTTTTGACTCCATTTGGCAAGAGGGTCTGCTATACAAATTGATGGAAAGTGGTGTTGGGGAAAAACATACAACATTATAACATCCATGTACACAAACAACAAGTGTGCAGTTAGAATTGGCAAAAACAAACACACATTTCTTCCCACAGGGACGTGGGGGGAGACAAGGATGCAGCTTAAGCCCCAAACTCTTCAACATATATATCAACGAATTGGCGAGGGCACTAGAACAGTCTGCAGCACCCGGCCTCACCCCACTAGAATCTGAAGTCTGTCTACTGTTTTCTGATGATCTGGTGCTTCTGCCACCAACCAAGGAGGGCCTACAGCAACACCTAGATCTTCTGTACAGATTCTGTCAGACCTGGGCCCTGACAGTAAATCTCAGTAAGACAAAAATAATGGTGTTCCAAAAAAGGTCCAGTTTCCAGGACCACAAATACAAATTCCATCTAGACACCATTGCCCTAGAGCACAAAAAAAAAGCACATACCTCGGCCTAAACATCAGCAGCACAGGTAACTTCCACAAAGCTGTGAACGATCTGAGAGACAAGGCAAGAAGGGCATTCTATGCTATCAAAAGGAACATTAAATTCGACACACCAATTAGGATCTTGCTAAAAATACTTGAATCAGTTATAGAACCCATTGCCCTTTATGATTGTGAGGTCTGGGGTCCCCTCACCAACCAAGAATTCACAAAATGGGACAAACACCAAATTGAGACTGCATGCAGAATTCTGCAAAGATATCCTCCGTGTACAACGTAAAACACCAAATAATGCATGCAGAGCAGAATTAGGCCGATATCCCCGCTAATTATCAAAATCCTGAAAAGAGCCGTTAAATTCTACAACCACCTAAAAGGAAGTAATTCCCAAACCTTCCATAACAAAGCCATCACCTACAGAGAGATGAACCTGGAGAATAGTCCCCTAAGCAAGCTGGTCCCGGGGCTCTGTTCACAAACACAAACAGACCCCACAGAGCCCCAGGACAGCAACACAATTAGACCCAACCAAATCATGAGAAAAAAAAAGATAATTACTTGACACATTGGAAAGAATTTACCGGAACACAGAGAAAACTAGAATGATATTTGGCCCTAAACAATGAGTATACAGTGGCACAATACCTGTCCACTGTGACTGAGCCAAAATTAAGGAAATCAGTGAGCATAGCCTTGCTATTGCGAAGGGATAAGAAAATAAATTATGACATCAAATTACGTTAACCACAGAAGAAAAAGGGTTTAAAACAAACTCCTCCCTCCTGCTCGCTCTAACCACAGCCTCCATCCCTCTCTCCCCTGACATCCGTCTGCTTCTCTTTTGCCAGGCTCTACTCTGTCATTCTGCAGACCAGCCAGCACACGTTAAGCTGGTCCCCACAAACCACAGTACACACACACACACACACTTGGCCCAGCGGATATGGGAGGGTTAGAGGATGGAGTCACTGCAACCTAAGGGGCAGAGAAAACAAATGAGTCAAACACAAGTCATCTTGTCTACCCTCTACTCCTCTCCCCTCTCCTCCCCTCCCCCTCTCTCCCCTCCTCCTCTCCTCCACACTCTATTTTTCTCCCTCTCCCCCTCTCCACCTCTCTCCCCTCTCCCCCTCTCTCCTCTCCTCCCCTCTCTCCTCTCCTCCCTCTCCCCATTCTCTCCTCTCCTCCTCTGTCTCCTCCCTCTCCCCATTCTCTTCTCTCCTCCTCTCTCTCCTCTCCTCCCTCTCCCCATTCTCTCCTCTCCTCCCTCTCCCCATTCTCTCCTCTCCTCCCTCTCCCCCTCTCTCCCCCTCTCCCCTCTCTCTCTTCCTCTCCTCCCCTCCCTCTCTCTTCTCCTCCCTCTCCCCCTCTCTCCCCCTCTCCCCCTCTCCCCCTCTCTCCTCCTCTCCCCCCTCTCTCCTCTCCTCCTTCTCATCCCCTCTCTCCTCCTCTCCCCCTCTCTCCTCTCCTCTCCTCCTTCTCCTCCTCTCCTCCCCTCTCTCCTCCTCTCCCCCTCTCTCCTCTCCTCCTTCTCCTCCTCTCCCCCCTCTTTCCTCTTTCCTCTTTCCTCTCCCCCTCTCTCCTCCTCTCCCCTCTCATCATCTCCTCCCTCTCTCCTCTCCACCTCTCCCCCACTGTAATGTGAGTCTTTGAGGAGCTTCTGCAGGCTTAAATATACTGAGAATGTAATAGTGTGATCAAGATAAATAACAAGTGTCTGTCCAACACCATGAGATCAGCCCTGGGGAATCTGCTGGCATCTCTACCCAGTCACACATACACATAGTGGGAGACTGGAGCTGTATGCCATGGCTATTTATGCTCAGAGGAGAACATGCAGAAACACCAAGGACCACACAGAGAGGACGGCTGGAGAGAGAGAGGGGGAGAGGAGAAGAGGAGGGAGGAGGGGAGGAGAAGAGGAGGAGAGGATAGGTCACTGAGGTCCTATAGAGGGGGGAAGAGGAGAGGAGAGGTCACTGAGGTCCTACAGAGGGGTGAGGAGGGGAGGAGAGGTC
This sequence comes from Brachymystax lenok tsinlingensis, assembly GCA_030435695.1. NCBI lineage: Eukaryota > Metazoa > Chordata > Actinopteri > Salmoniformes > Salmonidae > Brachymystax > Brachymystax lenok. The sequence goes on along the minus strand of CM059784.1, from coordinate 28,973,262 downwards.
TCTGAGGTCCTACAGAGGGGAGGATAGAGGGTATTAGGTAGATATATCTATGATAGACAGAGAGAAAGGAGAGGAGTGGGGGAGAAAGGGAGGAGGATGGAGGAGAGGAGAGCGGTGACAGACAGAGACAGTTCTATCCTCTAACTCTTTAATCTCTCTGAGCCACAGGCAGAAGCAAAGACTAGTCAGCACCTCTGCAGCCAACTCCCTCTCCCTCCCTCTCTCATCCTCTCTCCCTCCCTCTCTCTCAACCTCTATCCCTTCCTCTCTCTCATCCTCTCCCTCTCCCTCCCTCTCTCATCCTCTCTCCCTCCCTCTCTCTCATCCTCTCTCCCTCCCTCTCTCTCAACCTCTATCCCTTCCTCTCTCTCATCCTCTCTCTCTCCCTCCCTCTCATCCTCTCTCCCTCCGTACCGCTCTCATCTTCAATCACTCTATCCGACCTTATCTTTCATCTTTTTTCTCACTCACATTTTTACCCTCTATTTTAACCCTCTATTTTTTACCCTCTATTACTCACCCTGACCCACTCTCCCTCTTTTTTTGTTTCTCTCTCACTATACCCACTCATTTCTTTCTTTTTTCTCTCCCTCTCTCTGCTCCCCCCCACACACACACACAACCCACACACAGGACTCTACCCACACTACCCACACACTGGACTCTACCCACACACTAGACACTACCCACACACTGGACACTACCCACACACTGGACACTACCCACACACTGGACACTACCCACACGCTGGACACTACCCACACACTGGGCTCTACCCACACACTGGACACTACCCACACACTGGACACTACCCACACACTGGTCTCTCTCCACACACTGGACACTACCCAAGCACTGGAATCCGCCCACACTACCCACACACTGGACTCTACCCACACACTAGACACTACCCACACACTGGACTCTGCCCACATTACCCACAAACTGGACTCTACCCACACACTGGACACTACCCACACTACCCACACACTGGACTCTACCCACATACTGGACTCTACCCACACTACCCACACACTGGACTCTACCCACACACTGGACACTACTCACACACTGGACTCTACCCACACACTGGACACTACCCACACAACCACACACTGGACACTACCCACACAACCACACACTGGACTACCCGCACACTGGACTCTACCCACACTACCCACACACTGGACTCTACCCACACACACACTGGATTCTACCCACACACTAGACACTACACACACTGGACTCTACCCACACTACCCACACACTGGACTCTACCCACACACTGGTCTACCCACACACTGGACTCTACCCACACACTAGGCACTACCCACACACTGGACTATACTCACACTACCCACACACTGGACACTACCCACACACTGGTCTACCCACACACTGGTCTACCCACACACTGAACACTACCCACATATTGGATTCTACCCACACTCTAGACACTACCCACACATTGGACTCTACCCACACAACCCACACACTGGACTCTAACCACACTACTCACACACTGGTCTACCCACACACTTTACTCTACCCACACACTAGGCACTACCCACACACTGGACTCTACCCACACACACACTGGATTCTACCCACACACTAGGCACTACCCACACACTGGACTCTACCCACACTACCCACACACTGGACACTACCACACACTGGACTCTACCCACACTACTCACACTGGTCTACCCACACACTGGACACTACCCACACACTGGACTCTACCCACACACTGGATACTACCCACACACTGGACTCTGTCCACACTACCTACACGCTGGACTCTACCCACACACTGGACAGTACCCACACACAGGACAATACCCACACACTGGAATCTACCCACACACTGGACTCTACCTACACACTGGACTCGACCCACACTACCCACACACTGGACTAGGCCCACACACTGGCTCTATCCACACACTGGACTCTACCCACACACTGTAGCCTACCCACACTACCCACACACTGGTCCCAGACTGGTCCCAGGCGTTCCTGGTAGCAGAGAGAACAGTCTTTGACTTGCGTGGCTGGAGTCTTTGACAATCTTCCTCTGACACTGCCTGGTACAGAGATCCTGGATGGCAGGAAGCTCGGACCTAGTGATGTACTGGGCCGTACGCATTACCCTCTGTAGCACCTTGCGGTCGGATGCCAAGCAGTTGTCATACCAAGTGGTGATGCAGCCAGTCAAGATGCTCTCAATGGTGCAGCTGTAGAACCTTTTGAGGATCTGAGGGCCCATGCCAAATCTTTTCAGCCTGCTGAGAGAGAAGAGGTGTTGTCATGTCCTCTTCACGAGTGTGTTGGTGCGTTTGGACCATGATAGGTACTTAGTGAAGTGGACATTGAGGAAATTGAAGTGTCCTCAGCAAACTTAATGATAGGGTTGGAGTAGTGAGCGGCCAGACAGTCAGGGGTGAACAGTAAGTACAGGAGGGGACTAAGGAACTAAGGACGTACCCCTGAAGGGTTCCCGTTTTGAGGATCAGCGTGGCAGATGAGTTGTTGCTTACCCTCACCACCTGGTGGAACGTCAGGAAGTGCAGGATCCAGTTGCAGAGGGGTGTGTTTAGTCCCAGGGTTGTTAGTTTAGTGATGAGCTTGTAGGGCAATATGGTGTTGAACGCTGAGCTGTAGTCAATGAATAGCATTCTCACATAGGTGCTCCTTTTGTCAAGGTGGGAAAGGGCAGTGTGGAATGCAATATAGATTGTGCCATCTGTGGATCTGTTGTGGCAGTATGCTAATTGGAGTGGTTACAGATGTGAGTGCTACAGGGCGAGTTAGACAGATTACCTTGGCGTTCTTGGGCACAGGGACTATGGTCTGCTTGAAACATTTACAGTGGCTTGCGAAAATATTCACCCCCATTTTTCCTATTTTGTTGCCTTACAACCTGGAATTAAAATAGATTTTTGGGGGATTTGTATCATTTGATTTACACAACATGCCTACCACTTTGAAGATACAAAATATTTTTTATTGTGAAGCAAACAAGAAATAAGACCAAAAAAAAGAAATGTTTTCCCTTAATTTAAACAACTCGAGTGTTGCTTTAGCAATATGCTTAAGGTCATTTTCCTGCTGGAAGGTGAACCTCCGTCCCAGTCTCAAATCTTTGGAAGACTGAAACAGGTTTCACTCAAGAATTTCCCTGTATTTAGCGCCATCCATCATTCCTACAATTCTTACCAGTTTCCCAGTCCCTGCCGATGAAAAACATTGTCACAGCATGATGCTGCCACCGCCATGTTTCACTGTGGGGATGGTGTTCTCGGGGTGATTAGAAGTGTTGGGTTTGAGCCAGGCATAGCGTTTTCCTTGAAATATCCATTTTAGTCTCATCTGACCAGAGTACCTTCTTCCACATGTTTGGGGAGTCTCCCACATGCTTTTTGGCGAACGCCAAACGTGTTTGCTTATTTTTTTCTTCAAGCAATGGCTTTTTTCTGGCCACTCTTCCGTGAAGCCCAGCTCTGTGGAGTGTACGGTTTAAAGTTTAAAGGTTTTTTTTGTTATAACTTCCGGCGCCGACAGAGATGGCCGCCTCGCTTCACGTTCTCAGGAAACTATGCAGTATTTCGTTTTTTTATGTATTACTTCTTACATTGTTACCCCGGGAAATATTAAGTTTTATTACATACAACCGGGAGGAACTATTGGATATAAGAGCAACGTCAACTTACCAACATTAAGACCAGGAATACGACTTTCCCGAAGCGGATTCTCTGTTTGGTACCCCAACTAGGACAATAGACTGGATCGCAGCCGGCGGAGAAGGGGGAAACGCGGCGGTCTTCTGGTCAAGCTACGTAGACGGGCACATCTTGCACCTCTCCCGAGTATTTTACTTGCCAATGTCCAGTCTCTGGACAACAAAGTGGATGAAATACGAGCAAGAGTTGCCTTCCAGAGAGACATCGGCGACTGCAACGTTCTTTGCTTCACGGAAACATGGCTCACTCAGGACACGTTATCTGAGTCGGTACAGCCACCTGGTTTCTCCACGCATCGCGCCGACAGAAACAAACATCTATCTGGTTAGAAGAAGGGCGGGGGGGTGTGTCTTATGATTGACAAGACGTGGTGTGATCATAACAACATACAGGAACTCAAGTCCTTTTGTTCACCTGACATAGAATTCCTTACAATCAAATGCCGACCGCATTATCTACCAAGAGAATTCTCCTCGATTATAATCACAGCCGTGTACATCCCCCCTCAAGTTGACACATCGACGGCACTGAAAGAAATCCATTGGACTCTATGTAAATTGGAAACCACATATCTTGAGGCTGCATTTATTGTGGCTGGGGATTTTAATAAGGCTAATTTGAAAACAAGGCTCCCAAAATTTTATCAGCATATCGAATGTGCCACCCGGGCTGGTAAAATCCTGGATCATTGTTATTCTAACTTCCGTGATGCATACAAGGCTATTCTCCGCCCTCCTTTCGGCAAGTCTGACCACAACTCCATTTTGTTGCTTCCAGCCTACAGACAGAAACTAAAACAGGAAATGCCCGTTCTCAGGTCTGTTCAACGCTGGTCCGACCAATCTGATTCCACGCTGCAAGATTGCTTCGAGCACGTGGACTGGGATATGTTCCGGATAGCATCGGACAACAACATTGATGTATACTCTGATTCGGTGAGCGAGTTTATTAGCAAGTGCATCGGTGATGTTGTACCCATAGCAACTATTCCCCAACCAGAAACTGTGGATTGATGGCAGCATTCGCGCAAAACTGAAAGCCCGAACCACTGCTTTTAACTAGGGTAAGGCGACCGGAAACATGACTGAATACAAACAGTGTAGCTATTCCCTCCGCAAGGCAATCAAACAAGCTAAGCGTCAATATAGAGACAAAGTAGAGTCACAATTCAACGGCTCAGACACGAGAGAAATGTGGCAGGGTCTACAGTCAATCACGAACTACAAAAGAAAACCAGCCCGTGCCGCGGACCACGACGCCCTGCTCCCAGACAAACTAAACAACTTCTTTGCTCGCTTTGAGGACAATACAGTGCCACCGACACGGCCCGCTACCAAAACCCGCGGGTTTCTCTTCACCGCAGCCAACGTGAGTAAAACATTTAAATGTGTTAACCCTCGCAAGGCTGCTGGCCCAGATGGCATCCCTGGCTGTGTCCTCAGAGCATGCGCAGACCAACTGGCTGGTGTGTTTACGGACATATTCAATCAGTCCCTATCCCAGTCTCCTCCACATGCTTCAAGAGGGCCACCATTGTTCATGTTCCCAAGAAAGCTAAGGTAACTGAGCTAAATGACTATCGCCCCGTAGCACTCACTTCTGTCATCATGAAGTGCTTTGAGAGACTAGTCAAGGATCATATCACCTCCATCCTGCCAGACACACAGTTGCCCAGAACAGCTGGTGCTTTCATGCTTGCCTCGAAGGAGCATGAAAGGCGTTTTGCTCGTCTGGTAGGCTTGCGTCACTGGGTAGCTCCTGGCTGGATTTCCCTATGTAATCCGTGATAGTTTGCAGGCCCTGCCACATCCGACGAGCGTCAGAGCCAGTGTAGTAGGATTTGATCTTGGTTCTGTATTGACGCTTTGATTCGTTGGAGAGCGCAGCGAGATTTCTTATAAGCGTCCGGATTACTGTCCTGCTCCTTGAAAGCGGCAGCTCTAGCCTTTAGCTCATTGCAGATGTTGCCTGTAATCCATGGCTTCTGGTTGGAATATGAACGTGCGGTCCCTCTGGGGATGACGTCATCGATGCACTTACTAACGAAGCCAGTGACTAATGTGGTAAACTCCTCAATGCAATCATATGAATCCAGGAATATATTCAAGTCTGTGCTAGTAAAACAATCCTGTATTTTAGCATCTGTTTCATCGGACCACTTCCGTATTGGGTATGTCACTGGTACTTCCTGTTTTTGCTTGTAAGCAGGAATCAGGAGGATAGAGGGCAAGTAAGAGCTTCGTATGCATCTCTGTGTGTGGAGTAAAGGTGACCAAGATTATTTTTCACCTCTAGTTGCACAGGTAATATGCTGGTGGAAATTGGGTACTGTTTCCTGCATTCAAATCCCCGGCCACTAGGAGCACCGCCTCTGGATGAGCCTTTTCTTGTTTGCTTATGGCCCTATACAGCTCGTTGTATTGGGCATACACTTTTTTGACTCTATGCACACACACTGGACTCTACCCACACACTCACACATACACTGACACCCCAACACACACACACACACACACACTACATATGCCCGCACACATAACACGCGCACACAGCATACTGACGCCACACACATTCACACACACATTTTTCAAACTCATCACATACGCTGCTAGTCTATTATCTATCCTGTTCCCTAGTCACTTTACCCCTACCTACTGTAAATGTACAGTACATAGCTACAGTTGAAGTCGGAAGTTTACATACACTTAGGTTGGAGTCATTAAAACTCGTTTTTCAACCACTCCACAAATTTCTTGTTAACAAACTATATTTTTGGCAAGTCGGTTAGGACATCTACTTTGACCATGACACAAGTAATTCTTCCAACAATTGTTTACAGACAGATTATTTCACTTATAATTCACAGTATCACAATTCCAGTGGGTCAGAAGTTTACATACACTAAGTTGACTGTGCCTTTGAACAGCTTGGAAAATTCCAGAAAATTATATAATGGCTTTAGAAGCTTCTGATAGGCTAATTGACATCATTTGAGTCAATTGTACCTGTGGATGTATTTCAAGGCCTACCTTCAAAGTCAGTGCCTCTTTGCTTGACATCATGGGAAAATCAAAAGAAATCAGCCAAGACCTCAGAATCTTTTTTTTAGACCTCCACTAGTCTGGTTCATCCTTGGGAGCAATTTCCAAATGCCTGAAGATACCATGTTCATCTGTACAAACAATAGTACGCAAGTATAAACACCATGGGACCACGCAGCCGTCATACCGCTCAGGAAGGAGACATGTTCTGTCTCCTAGAGATCAACGTACTTTGCTGCGAAAAGTGCAAATCAATCCCAGAACAACAGCAAAGGACCTTGTGAAGATGCTGGAGGAAACAGGTACAAAAGTATTTATATCCACAGTAAAACGAGTCCTATATCGGCATAACCTGAAAGGCCGCTCAGCAAGGAAGAAGCCACTGCTCCAAAACCGCCATTAAAAAGCCAGACTATGGTTTGCAACTGCACATGGGGACAAAGATTGTACTTTTTGGAGAAATGTCCTCTAGTCTGATGAAACAAAAATAGAACTGTTTGGACATAATGACAATTGTTATGTTTGGAGGAAAAAGGGGGAGGCTTGCAAGCCGAAGAACAACATTCCAACCGTGAAGCACGGTGGTGGAGCATAATGTTGTGCGGGTGCTTTGCTGCAGGAGGGCCTGGTGCACTTCACAAAATAGATGGCTACATGAGGCAGGAAAATTATGTGGATATATTGAAGCAACATCTCAAGACATCAGTCAGGAAGTTAAAGCTTGGTTGCAAATGGGTCTTCCAAATGGACAATGACCCCAAGCATACTTCCAAAGTTGTGGCAAAATGGCTTAAGGAAAACAAAGTCAAGGTATTGGAGTGGAAATCACAAAGCCCTGACTTCAATCCCATAGAAAATGTGTGGGCAGAACTGAAAAAGCGTGTGTGCGAGGAAGGAGGCCTACAAACCTTGTTCAGTTACACCAGCTCTGTCAGGAGGAATGGGCCAAAATTCACCCAACTTATTGTAGGAGCTTGTGGAAGGCTACCCGAAACGTTTGACCCAAGTTAAACAATTTAAAGGCAATGCTACCAAATACTAATTGAGTGTATGTAAACTTCTGACCCACTGGGAATGTGATGAAAGAAATAAAAGCTGAAATAAATCATTCTTTCTACTATTATTCTGACATTTCACATTCTTAAAATAAAGTGGTGATCCTAACTGACCTAAGACAGGGAATATTTACTAGGATTAAATGTCAGGAATTGTGAAAAACTGAGTATAAATGTATTTGGCTAAGGTGTCTGTAAACCTCCGACTTCAACTGTGAATATTACAATGTAGTGATAGTGGTAGTAAATATAGTGTAGTATAGTGGTACTATGTATAGTATACTGTAGTTATATAGGTGTATATATCAAAATCAAATCAAATCAAATTTTATTTGTCACATACACATGGTTAGCAGATGTTAATGCGAGTGTAGCGAAATGCTTGTAGTGGAAATGCTTGTAGTGGTGCTTGTAGTGGTAGTACATATATATAGTATACTGTAGTGATAGTGGTAGTATATACATTATACTTTAGTGGTAGTATATATAGTATGCTGTAGTGATAGTGTATTATGAATAGCATACTGTAATGGTAGTTTATATTTTACTGTAGTAATAGTGTAGTATATATATTATACTGTAGTGGTAGTGTATATAGTATACTGTAGTGATAGTGGTAGTATATTTAGTATATTGTAGTGATAGTGGTAGTATGTATAGCATACTGTAGTTGTAGTATATATAGTGTACTGTAGTATAGTGGTAGTATATATAGTATACCATAGTGATGGTGGTAGTATATATAGTATACTGTATTGATGGTGGTAGTATATATAGTATACTAAAGTGATAGTTGTAGTATATATAGTATACTGTAGTGGTAGTCGTAGGATATATAGTATATTGTAGTGATAGTATATAGTATACTGTAGTGATAGTATATAGTATATATATTGTACCGTAGTGGTAGTGGTAGTATATATAGTATTCTGTAGTGATATTGGTAGTATATATAGTGTACTGTAGTATTAGTATATATAGTATAATGTTGTGATATTGGTAGTAAATAAAGTATACTGTAGTGGTAGTATATAAAGTATACTGTAGTGATAGAGGTAGTATATATAGTGTGCTGTAGTGATATTGGTAGTTTATATAGTATACTGTAGTGATAGAGGTAGTATATATAGTATACTGTAGTGGTAGTATATATAGTGTAATGTAGTCATCGTGGTAGTATATATAGTTTACTGTAGTTGTAATGGTAGTAGATATAGTGTACTTTATTGATATTGGTAGTATATATAGTATACTGTAGTTGTCATGGTATGTTATCTAGTGTACTGTAGTGATAGTGGTAGTATACATAGCATGCTGTAGTATCGTGGTAGTATATATAGTATACTGTAGTGGTAGTGTATATATAGTATACTGTAGCGATAGTGGTAGTATATATAGTATACTGTAGTGGTAGTATGTATAGTGTGCTGTAGCGATAGTGGTAGTATATATAGTATACTTAATGTTTTGTATACTCAGTGTACAGGGAGTGTACTGTAGTGGTAGTGGTTGTGTATAGCACAGTGACTTTCACAGCTACTGACTGTTAACTCACAATGGCTGTGTCACCACCTCATCCATCAGACTCTGAGTGGCACAGAGAGACTGCCACTTACCTCAGGACCACAGCAGCTGGGGCACGCCATGCCAACACAAGCACATGGACAATTGCACACACACACACACACACACATATCACTAATCACTGATTCCAGGTAAGTCTTAATGTGTTCCTGTTGATCGAATCCGGTAAGAGAATGATTACTTTTCCAAGTGTCGGTGTGCGCACTTCCATATCACTGTGGAAACGACCCATTGTTGCTCAGCAGCTGAGACAGGAAGCACCTTTCACAACAACTCCTTGACACACATACTCCAAGCATTGCCTGAACAACTCATACACTCAAAAAAAATGGCCAAAGACTCAAGCCAACCAAGACAGCCGGTACCAGTGTATCAAGGCTCATACAAACATACTCCTAAACAGCTTCTATCCCCTGGCCATCATCTACTGTTCTCCATCTCCCACATACTATCCACACTGAATCTGTGCCCATCCACTGGTCTCTACCTACTCAGACACAACCTAAGCTGCTGCTAAAATGATTATTGATTAGATGTATTATTCCATTCTGCTGCTGTTCATTGATTAGTGATTACCATTACCATTAGTATCTATCTATTTATTCTGCTACTGGTCACTTACTCCTGTTTACAAGTATATAGTAGTATCTATCTATTTATTCTGCTAGTGGTCACTATTACTCCTGTTTACATGTATATAGTAGTATCTATCTATCTATTCTGCTAGTGGTCAATATTACTCCTGTTTACATGTTTATATTACCATTAGTATATTACCATATTACCAAGTATTTCAAGTGCCTTCAGAAAGTATTTACACCCCTTGACTTACAAAGTGGGATTCAAATGTATTTAATTGTCATTTTCTTTGTCATCGATCTACACAAAATAATGTCAAAGTGGAATACAATTTGAACGTTAAAAAAAAATGTAATTAAGGAAAGTAAACCACTAGTATATCACAAGAGGTAGCTGAGGGGAGGATGGCTCATAACAAAGGCTGGAATGGAGTAAATGGAATGGCATCCAACACATGGAAAACGTGTTTGTTACCTTTTTAGTTGTATAATATTTTTGTTAAAAAAAATTCACACACCAAATACTAACATACACATACAAACAACAACTTACAGATGCACACAAACAACGACTACATCTCCTCTGCCCAGACCCGCATGCTCACACCCCCATCCCTAGTGCCTGCATTATTGTTTGGCAGCACTATTGTTTGCTACATGGCCTTAAATTATTCCAATGAGTCCATGCAGACTTGAGACCCAGAGTTGTCTGTACTGCGGTACTACCGGTCATTATGTGTGTACCTGTCCCTTCAAGAGACCTAGCTCATTCGTTGGAGTGAGTACTCTGGTGGGCCTTAAAGAAGAAAACAAATGTCTCCTCTTGCTCATGTTAAACCTCTTAGGGATCATTGGGGCGCTAGCGCCCCATTCCCGACACTACCCGGGGGAAATGTAAGGCGCCAAATTCAAAATCCAAAAGTTGAATTATTAAACATTCATCAATATACAAGTGGTGCATAATCATCAAAAGCTTAGAGTCTTGGCAATATCACAGCGTTGTCAGATTTCAAAAAGGCTTTACGGCGAAAGCACAACATTTGATTGTTTGAGGATAGCACCTCTCATATTTATGCATTAGCATAATTCCATAACCAGCGCGGGTCTCACAAAACACATATAAGAGTTAAAATAAATTCCTTACCTTTTGATGATCTTCTGCTGAGGGCAATCCGAAGTGTCCAAGCAAGACAATTCATGTTTCTTTTGTTAGAAAAAGTCATTGTTTATATCCATAAATCTCCGTTTAGTTGGCTCGTTATGTTCAGAAAATCCACCGTTGAGTCGCCTGTTGTACAGTGAAGAGAAAGCGTTCAAATTATACCTATCAACTTTGCCCAAACAAATCAAACATCATTTATAATGTATCCTTAGGTATCCTTTTATGTATATTAACGATTATATTTCACACGGATAGTATCCTAAACGATATAAAAGGAAAATAAAGAGGAACGCGCACACGGTCTCGCGAACCGAAAACTGAACTGGCTTCCTGGGTCCTCTTACCAATTCTTCTTCTATAAGGCTCTGTTCCATGATAAACGCATGAAACACTGTCTAAAGACTGTTGACATCTAGTGTAAGCCATAGGTACTGCAACCTGGGAGCTATTTCACTGAGAATCCCATAGGCAGCCATTGAAAGTGAGGGAATGTCACAACAACAAAATATTCTGGAAAGAAATTCCTCGTGTTTTCGCCTGCTATATCAGTTCTGTTATATTCACAGACCTTATTTTAACAGTTTTAGAAACTTCAGAGTGTTTCCTATCCAATAGTACTAATTATTTGCCTATCCTAGTTTCTGGGCCTGAGTGGCAGGCATTTTACTTTGGGCACGCGAGACTCTCCAAAACCGACACCTCTGCTGCCGCTCCCTAATAGGTTTTAAACACCATTATTGCGCACAGAGTGAGCCCATACGACTTATGTGACTTACTCCTGAACGTATTTAGGCTTGCCATGACAAAAGGTTTGAATACTTATTGACTCAAGACATTTCAGATTTGCATTTTTTATTCACTTGTAAACATGTGTAAAATCATTCTACTTTGGGGTTTTGTGTGTACATCAATGACGCAAAATCTCAATTCAATCCATTTTGAATTCAGGATGTAACAGAACAAAATGTGTCAAGGCTGTGAATACTTTCTGAAGGCACTGTATCTATTCCTGCTACCAGTCACTTATCAGCCCTGTTCACCTGTATATCCTGCTACCAGTCACTTATCAGCCCTGTTCACCTGTATATCCTGCTACCAGTCACTTATCAGCCCTGTTCACCTGTATATCCTGCTACCAGTCACTTATCAGCCCTGTTCACCTGTATATCCTGCTACCAGTCACTTTTCAGCCCTGTTCACCTGTATATCCTGCTACCAGTCACTTTTCAGCCCTGTTCACCTGTATATCCTGCTACCAGTCACTTATCAGCCCTGTTCACCTGTATATCCTGCTACCAGTCACTTGTTATGTATAAACCCACCTCAACCACTCCAGTATCCCTGCAAATTTAATAAAGTACTGGTACTGACCTGTATATACAACCACTCCAATACCCCTGAAAATTGAATAAGTTACTGGTACTGACCTGTATACACAACCACTCCAGTAGCCCTGGACATTGAATAAGATACTGACCTGTATATACAACCACTCCAGTAGCCCTGGACATTGAATAAGCTACTGACCTGTATATACAACCACTCCAGTAGCCCTGGACATTGAATAAGGTACTGACCTGTATATACAACCACTCCAGTAGCCCTGGACATTGAATAAGGTACTGACCTGTATACATTGGCATTCTCATGTTTCTTTAACTCTTATTGTAGTTCTTGTGTGGTTTTATTCTTACTTAAATGTTGTATTCTATTTTCTATTATTATCTATATTATATTATTATTATTATTGCATTGTATCCTGTGCTCTTAATCACTATTCTACCCAACTTGAAACACACACACACACAATCAATAGTTTCCTGAACCCGATTAATCAACCACACTTGCTTGTTTGGTAACTTAGTAATTTCAACAGGACTGTGTCTGTGGCTAAGACTGACCAAGATGACATAGGACTGGGAGGATTGGAATGTCTACCACAGGGCCCACACTATCATACACCTCGTCAGTTTACTGTTCTTTCAATAGAGAGAAAAATCCCTGAGCATTGAAATTGATCAGTCGCTTCAAATGGTACATGGGATAATCATGTTGGCATGACAGAGAGGCATTGTTTGGATACAGGATTGTCACCTGTAAATGTGGCTAGATTCTCCTGGAATGTATCTGAGAGAAACTGTCTCAGAACCCTCGTAAACAAGGAACGTTGTGGGAACATCAGGTGCTGTAGCCTGTTTGTGTGTCACCATACTAACGCACCTGATTCAACTGGAGGTGGATGAACATGATTAGTTGACTCCAGGAGTAGACAACCTATGCATTACGTCGTGACGCTCACTCATCAGTGTTCTGAGACATAGAGAAGCTGTAGAAGATTCTCTCTCTAGTTCTGTCTCTCTCTCTGGGAGCGTGTGTCTGTCCTGCCTGCCTGTCTGTCAGTCCCTGGAATAGCGGCTAACTGTGACTACACTCAACTATTTCTGTGAGGACAAGCTTATGGGAGGCTCCACTACTGTACATGATAACACACACACACACTGTGTAATCACCGTACTACTCAGCAATAGCTTGACACAAATCTGTCAAAGCCATTTACAGTTTAAGAACGATAGCAGATGTTACAGCCTCAGCTATATGGCACTGCGTCCTTCTTAGAAGTGGTTATTCCAGTTTCCAAGGCTGCATCTATTCCAATCGGGGCACAGCACTCCCCCTATTGCTCAACATATGGTTTAAGCAAAACATTCTTGAGACACGCCCTGCGTGTTGCAGCTGAATTTCTGGCTTCAACCAGTTCTCCCTCCCTGTCACCAATATCTCTGCCAAAAGAATCAGAGGAAAAAGACAATGGGAATCTTTAGACCTTTTGCTATGTGAAGTGTACTAATTAACTTCACTGAGACAGGACTGTTTTTACTTGACTTTTGAGTCAACAATTTCAGATCCAGCAACAATTCACTGTTAGGGGACCCATTTAACCATTTACCACCACCCCTCTCACCTCTCCACCCCTCTCACCTCTCCACCCCTCTCACCCTCACTGCATTCCAGAGGGGTCCCTAAACCAACAAAGACTCCACATCAAACAGCCAGGCCCATGGCTGGGGGAAGCAGGTCGCACACACACACACACACACACACACACACACACACACACACACACACACACACACACACACACACACACACACACACACACACACACACACACACACACACACACACACACACACACACACACACACGCACAGACAAACAGTCTTGTAAAACGAACACACACGCACATACACACACCACCAGCAGCAGCATCCGGACAGGAGGTGATTTCACTGTCTGAGTAACAGTTGGTTGAGTCTGGCTATGAGTCCATAGACTAAACCAGACCATTAAGCCAAGTGATGTTATGCTACATGGCACCACAGCATTGTTGTATGGCCACAGGGTACTTACTGTAAGGGGCTGGTGTGAGCTCTGCATGAGCTCTGTGGGGTGTTGGTATTCAGGAGTGCTCAGTGGTGGAAGGATTTAGTGTTATAGTATTGTGTGTGTGTGTGTGTGTGTGTGTGTGTGTGTGTGTGTGTGTGTGTGTGTGTGTGTGTGTGTGTGTGTGTGTGTGTGTGTGTGTGTGTGCGTGTGTGCGTGCGTGCGTGCGTGCGTGCGTGCGTGTGTGTACGCGTATTCAGGAGTGGTAGTAGAGCCATCTGTTGGCTGTGTGACTAATGCTGTGGTGGTGTAGTGGAATGATGCGGTGTACTCTCAGATCAGGTGTCCCAACTTCATCTGGTCCCCCAAAGGCTTCCTGTTCCTGGCTAGAGTGCAGCAGGTTCATGTCCCCCCACCCACCCACCCACTGTAACCAGCCACTTAGTAATGTATCGCCTGATTGATGATCTGTCAGAGAGCCTGATGGGGTCCTGTCGTCATAACTACTTAGTCTTATTGCTTCAGATTACTGCAGATCAAAGAAGAACAGCCGTGGATATACTAGATTACTGTAGATCAAAGGAGAACAGCCGAGAATACACTAGATTACTGTAGATCGAAAGGAGAACAGCTGTGGATATACTAGATTACTGTAGATCAAAGGAGAACAGCCGAGAATACACTAGATTACTGTAGATCGAAAGGAGAACAGCTGTGGATATACTAGATTACTGTAGATCGAAGGAAAACAGCTGTGGATATACTAGATTACTGTAGATCGAAAGGAGAACAGCTGTGGATATACTAGATTACTGTAGCTGGGTAGCCTTCTAGCTGGTTAGCCAGGTCTGCTTGTGATTTTGCCAGCTCTTCTGTCATTGGCATGAACACATGTGGAGAGATGGAAAGAGAAAATGTTCTTAAATTAAACTTGTTACTTTTTATTTTATTTTATTTCACCTTTATTTAATCAGGTAGGCCAGTTGAGAACAAGTTCTCATTTACAACTGCGACCTGGCCAAGATAAAGCAAAGCAGTGGGACAAAAACAACAACACAGAGTCAATAATACAGTAGAAAAAAAAGTCTATATACAGTGTGTGCAAATGAGGTAGGATAATGGAGGTAAGGCAATAAATAGGCCATAGTGGTGAAGAAATGACTTGAGTGGGAACTCTTCAGAACGCTTGCAAGGGCTGGCTGCACATCTTGAAGGTGACCCTTGGCCAGGATACAGGTGCTCTGGTTGAAAGGGGTAGCTGCAGGGTGGGGGGAAAGGAGGGGAAGGGGAGGGGAAGACAAATATTATCCTTTCTATAATTACAGCCAGTGACTGAAAGGCCTAAAGGACACAGTAGTGTTGTCGTCCCAGACCGGTCTCTCTTTTTAAGTATCCCTACAATATGAGGCCACACTGACACACTCATACAGGAAGTTAACCAGATAGCTATAATAACGGTGACCTTAACTATCAAGGTGAAGCCTAGGACATTAGTATAGAAATGTTATTTGTCTATAATAACAGATAGGAGAAGTAGCTTGAGGTAAAAAACAACAACTTTGTCTTAAACACCTTAAACACAGATCTTGAGTAAGATGACCTTCCAATCCAAAACAACTGACCCTAAACTGACATCAGATCAGTGTCTACAGGTAACTTTCTTGCGTCATGATTCTGAGTTTAAATCACTCATCAGTGTATAGATAGCAGCTGACATGGATATGAGCTATAGGCTGCGTTTACACAGGCAGCCCAATTCTGATCTTTTGCCCAATTATTGGTAAAAGATCTGATCTGATTGGTCAAAGGACCAATTAATAGAAAACATATCAGAATTGGGCTGCCTGTGTAAATGCAGCCATAGAGACACAGACAAAGCAAAATAAATACAATGACTTTGTGAATTCTGAGAAAAAAATACTTTATTTTCGGAGAAAAAAACGAACACTTTTTGACTAGAAATCACTTCAAAACTGCAGGTTGTTTCCAGGATGTTTTTCTTGAGGAGGGTTATTTGTTTTTAAAATGAATTCACATTTCATCATGATCTTAGCATGGATCTCAGTGTATATTACTGAGTATATCCCTAACCAAACCCACCATGCTAAAACTAGACAACAACACAACTGGCATGGTAACATAAAAAAATAACTGAAATTGGAGATAACATTTTTGGAGATTAATGTCCAACTCATTTCTCAAAGACAATAAAAACTTCACCATTTGTGTTTGTTTCTATGTTCCAACATTCGCTACAGTGGCAGGACTCAACAAGGCACCAGAGTTTACGTTGGATCTATTCCACATCCTGAATGTAATACAGAAAACTCTAAACTGGATTCTAGATTTTAAACATTCATTTCACATATTTCCTATATTCTATGTTTTGGGATTCTAGAGTGGGTTCTATTCAATTCACTTCTATGTCTGGATGTTTTGCATGTGTTCTTCACAGAGTCAAACACAGAAGACCAATGCAACCACGTCATAACGGTACAGATAGAGAGACCTGTCAGTGGTCCATTGGTGGAATACACCACAGCACTGTTTAATCAATCAATCAATCAATCAACCAACCAGCCACAGTGGTGTGTGTTCTCAGCAGCCTGTAACCAGAGTGCCGACATATCAAAGTCAGCAATCAGGTATCCCTATGAGACCAAGAGGACACTTACTTTGAAATGTCTATTTCTCCAAAATGACTGTACATTTTTTAAATACTTTTATCTTCAATTTTATCAATAAATATGCTTTAACATTTAAATATAAAAACACAATGATGACCTTATAGATAATCTTTACAAACTGGCAGTGCATCTTTGGGTGGAAGTAACAGTTAAATATCTGCATAAATACAGCAACAACAACACATCAATAAATACATTAAAAGAGAAGTATATGATATAAATAAAAGTTTTACAGTACACTAGAAAATGACAACGAACGAACATGTGCAGGAAAATACAAATGTTGATAGGTAAAAACAACACTATTGTTGAAGAAAGACCAGGGTTCTCTCTGTTTCTGGCAAATGAAGAGAAGATGGTGTCCTTTTAGGCTGAGACTCCTGGTAGTCTTTTTAACAAGAAGCAGCACTGAGTCCAGGGCCGTTTCCACAAAGCATCTCAGAGAAGGAGTGCTGATCTAAGGTCTGTCCATATAATCTTATTCATTCTGATCTAAAGGCTCCTTCTCTGAGATGCTTTGTGGATACGGGCCCAGAAATGTTCCTCCTTTTCCTCTCAGCTTCCATATGCTCATCACCACTTCAGTCTTTTCTCCCAGCCAATCAGAGTTCCAGTTTTAGGCAGGGTCTCTCCTGGTAGGTTGCAGGAACTACCTCAGAATCCTGAGCTACCCAATCACATCTGTCCATCAGTAAAAAGGGATGGGGCTATATGTACAGGTCACGCCCATCCAGTCCCCCTTCTCTTCCATACCTTCCAAGTCTCTCTGGGTTCACTCTTGGCTTTTTTTCCACTTCTTCTTTTCTATTTTGAGGTAGAATTTCCCTATCCTGTCCTGAAATAAAAGAGGGAGAAACAATGAGCAATCAAGTTTCCTTCAACACTCAGACCGTGTGAAAACAAAACCCAGACTCATCTTTCATCAATCTAAATCCAGCCTCTGTTTCACATTCATACTGTAATGTACAGTAATGTTGAGGTTTCACTTTCTGTCTGACTCCTATCAATTTAGGAGAGGAAATAACATTTCAGTTCAGGACTTGAAAAGAGAGGATTTTTTTCTTTCCCTGGGTTTCCCTGGTAACTCACCTTTCTCTCCAGCTCTTCAGTGGTTGGGTGCTGACCCCAGTTTCACCTTCTCCTCATTCTCTACATCGTACGCTCCTCGCTTGTGAAACCTGGAGAAAAACAACAGAGTTAAGACCTGTGGATCCTGGAACTGTTTTGAAACAACAACAAAACACCTGTGGTGAGAACAATAACGCTAAACTATGACCATGTTGAACTATGACCATGTTGAACTATGACCATGTTGAACTATGTTATAGCCTCATCTCCCTTTCCCCTACAATAAATTAGGTTGTTTACTATTCATTTCCTGTTGGCCCAGTGCCAATACAGACTTTGTCCACCTTCAGCTGCTGCATAATGTAATGTGTGTTGTGTAATACAGCTGCTCTGGTTCTATACACCCCCTGTGTTATACAGCTGCTCTGCTTCTATACATCCCCTGTGTTATACAGCTGCTCTGGTTCTATACACCCCCTGTGTTATACAGCTGCTCTGGTTCTATACACCCCCTGTGTTATACAGCTGCTCTGCTTCTATACACCCCCTGTGTTATACAGCTGCTCTGGTTCTATACATCCCCTGTGTTATACAGCTGCTCTGGTTCTATACACCCCCCGTGTTATACAGCTGCTCTGCTTCTATACACCCCATGTGTTATACAGCTGCTCTGGTTCTATACACCCCCTGTGTTATACAGCTGCTCTGCTTCTATACACCCCCTGTGTTATACAGCTGCTCTGGTTCTATACACCCCCTGTGTTATACAGCTGCTCTGGTTTTACTGACCTGAGCACCAGCAGCAAGCCTATGATGGTGAGACAGAGAGAAGACAACACCACTGCCACCACAGCCAGAGCTGTGGTCCTGCTGTATCCACCCACGTCCCTCCCCTCTGAAGCCAGCGTGAACAGGTGACACCGCTCCCCAGAGTAACTGGGACGACATCTGCACAAGGAGATCGAGAGAGAGAGAGAGAGAGAGAGAGAGAGAGAGAGAGAGAGAGAGAGAGAGAGAGAGAGAGATGTGATTCATGTAACATACAGTACATCTGGCAAATTGTTCTTCTGGAGAGATAGAGAGCGACAGAGCGAGTTAGAGAAAGAGAAAGGGAGAGATTAAGAGAGATAGAGAGGTGTTTCTTACATGCATGATGGAGCGTTGATGTCCCTCAGGTAATGACAGCTGCCATGGATACAGAAGTTCTTATACTTCTTCAGACAAGGGTTCCTCTTTTTTCCTTTTCCCTTCTTCCTCCCCTTTCCTCCTCTCCTCCTCATCCCCTCACTCCTCTCAGCTTCCAGGATGGCTGATGGGTCTTTAGGTTTAGTCAACAATGCAACTAAAAAAGAAAAGAACACAGACAAGAAATGTTAATCAACTGAATCCATGGATCTAGCCAACACATCTCATAGAATACAAGTTTTGTTGTCACATTCACCAGATAGGTGCAGTGAAATGTGTTGTTTTACAGAATCAGCCATAGTAGTATGATAGGTGCAGTGAAATGTGTTGTTTTACAGGGTCAGCCATAGTAGTATGATAGGTGCAGTGAAATGTGTTGTTTTACAGGGTCAGCCATAGTAGTATGATAGGTGCAGTGAAATGTGTTGTTTTACAGGGTCAGCCATAGTAGTACAGCAAATTAGGGTTATTAGTAGTACAGCAAATTAGGGTTATTGCCCCAACGCTCTAACCACTAGGCTACCTGGTCCATAAAGTCAATTTAACTATTGGTTGCATAGGAACAGTTGTTAAAATGGAACTGACAATCTACCAGTTAAACTAATGAACAATAGTGCCATACATCATGTTCATGAGGGGTATTCTAATACATGTGTCAGTGAGGATTCCAGAACCTATAAACAATAGGATGGTGATTTACAACAGAACAATAAACAAACAGAAATCACAGCGATTTATTAAATACCTCTAGGAAATTCCACCTTATAGTCCCCTGATGCATCTTCGTCGTCTTCATTGTAGTTATCATAGTACTCCTCATCCTCTTCCTCGCTTCCATCCTCCTCCAACACTGGACCCTCCACTCCGTGGTTACTCTTCTCCATCCCTCCTTCCATCCTTCTGTCGCTCAGGACATCCAACAGGTTTATAACTGCTGTGTGCTGCGGCCTCTCGTTCTCATACCTGTCCACCACAGCTCCACTCACCAACCTCGACACCACTGGAAAACACAAGGAAACACACCATTCAACTTTGGCCATTATTGATGCTACACCATTCAAACATATGTAGTTTAGAGATGTAGATGCTGACTGACACTGTGAGGAGTTACCCAGGGAGCAACACTGGTTGAAAATACGTAATTTTAATGGCAAAACTGGTTGAAATTACATATTTTCAAGCAGTTTCTGCTCACTGGAAACACAAACTTTTCTTTCCAACACAGTAATTTATTCAGATGCCAAGAAAATGGAGGGGTTTGAGTGGGCAAGTTGAAACATGTCTCTAGACTAAGAGCCCTGCATGAGGCCCCATGGCCCCTCCAGGTGAGCCTATACAACTGGATAGTTGCATTTCTGCACAAGAACTGTGAGGCACCCAACAACATCATGCATGTGCATTATTCTGTACAGGGGAGACTATAATCCTGCTTGGCTATGGTACACAAAATGTTGCATAGACAGACAGTTAGCTAATGTACAAGAATATGAGTTAAAAATAAGTATATCCAGTTACATAAAGCATGTTTTAAAATAGAAAGATGACCCACACTTCGTTCTTGAATAGCATAGGCTGGCCTACACCTTATGAAAATCGTTGACTCTTCTTTTAAAAGTTTAGGAGACTTGCTCAGAAGGTCATGCTTGAGGAGTTCACACTCTTTTACAGTAAACAAGTGTAACTACAAGACCTGTCTCTTATGAATAAGAAATAGGCGATTTAGGAGGAATCAAGTCTAGGATAAACTATTACCACCAACAGTTTATTCAATATTAAAGTATAAACGCTACAGAAAATGAACTATTTAATCTGACCTGATATTTACAAGTGTAATTTGACACTTACCAAAGGCATGAACGAGCAGGAGCACAACTCGTAGAATCCTCATATCTTCAAACTTCAATCGCCACCAACTGTAATTCTGCAAAAAGCACTGTATGTCGTTTTCCTTTCTCTTGTCCACGTAGTCAATAGTTGTTCACCTCAAACGTTCCTGGTAGGCCTACTCCTTCGGTTCTCAGTGCGACTTTCTTATTCAAGATGCCGGGCGCGTCTCGGGTAGCCGTTGCGCACTCAAACACAGCCTTTGACTATTGGGGAAGAGTGGAAGGAGCGCCAGACTAGAGGAGTCACGATTTATATAGACTGCCTCGACCACGCCTATACGGTAGACTACTGTCATATATCTATTACAACATGTTTATATGCTATACACCTTATTATAATGGTTTATACTTATAGAGTGGTTGAAACCATATACATGGGTTATACAGTTACAACAAACTAATGTAGGCTAAATGAAAATGTGTCTAATTTGTTGACTGTTTAGGCATTTTAGTTAGAAAAATAACATAAAAGTGCATTGCTTAACATTATGTTGCTGATCTCTTTCTGTATCATTTGAATGAAAGTGAATAAAGGACTTACGAAAGGTTATCATTAGACCTGTGACTACATTAATAGAAAAAGCATGCAAATGATGACATTGAGGGTCAGTTTACCAGGCACAGTTTAATAAGCCTGGTCCTGGACTAAAAACCATGTTCAATGGAGATAATCTATTGAAATATCTACTTAGTCAGGACAAGACTTAATCTGTAACCTCGAAAACAGCTAAACATGTTTGAAACTTGTTTAAATAATAATATGTTGTCAACCAAAAGCCACTGATCTGAATGGACTTCTAGGTCTGTGACTTTAGCTCAGTTTCATCATAGGCCTACCTACGCAATGGAGACACACCTGAAGGACACGGGACAATATCAATAGTGACATCTAGTGGTGTGAAATGGTTACACATCTATAACCTCATAAACATTAGCTGTTGTCCCCAATACTTAGCTTATTTATTTATTTATTTTTCATTGTATACACATGAATGTCCCTGTATTCATGTGTAATATTGGTATTATTGTTGCAATAAAAAATATATATAATAATAATAATAAATAAAATAAAAATACTTAGTCTCGCTTAAATATGTAAAGAAACACTTCAAACAATGGCGAAGCTAAAAAAAAACTAAAAATCATAAATGGATTACTTTGGACTTTCCGCAAGTATCATAGGCGACTGCTCAGGCCTGGTGTCACGTGTTCCATTCTGGAAACATGGCGGACGGAGTAAGTGGAACAAACACAGAGGAAAGAGACGCCAAAGAAGAGGAACCCGAAGTTTTAGAGGTTCTTCCAGACAGCCACCCTGTTGGCGTTAGCAGCGATGAAGAGACTTCAAAAGACAAACCGGAGACCGAGAGCAACTGGTCAACACCGATCCTGTCGCTGGCACGGAAGGCGACCGAGACGATCAGCAGTGGGGTCAGCTACGGTGCAGCTTTGAGATCTGCCGCGAGCTCTACCGAGAATGACACCAACACTAACCAATACCTACCAGGTACGTAACAATATTATTGTATTGCATGCCAATGTGGAAGTATATAAACTTAGTAGGTATTTTAGTGCTGAACCAGTGACTTCCATCTTCTGTATCTCAACCGTCATTACTTTTGCACAGGAAACTCCCCTTTTCCTCTCTTTCTCTCCCTCCTTTCTCTCTCGCCTCTTTTTTTCTTTCTCTCCTGTCGTTCTCTCTTAATTTCTCTTACTTTGTCTCTCCATCTCTCTCTGTAGCTGTGAAGGACCATATGGCAGTGGAACGCTCCAACCTGTTCAGTATGATGAAGCTGAGTATTAAGGGCCTGATCCAGTCTTCTCTGAGTCTGGGCAGAACCCTGGACTCTGACTACCCTCCTCTGCAGCAGTTCTTTGTGGTTCTGGAGCAGTGCCTCAAACATGGACTGAAAGGTGAGACTTGCTCTAGAACAGGGGTGACAGGCCCAACCTCTGCCTGGAGAGCTACCAGGTGTGTTGCAGACTTTTGTCAGGGTCTTGATTAGCTGAATCAGGTGTGTTACTGCGGGGCCGGAGCGAAAGCCTGCACAACCAAGTTGGAGACTTAGTGGTTTTCACCCTTTAAAGAACACTACCTAAACATTCACCTTTATTCTCTCTCTGTAGTGAAGAAGTCATTCATCAATCAGAATAAGTCTATCTGGGGTCCTCTGGAGCTGGTTCAGAAGCTGTGTCCTGATTCTACTGATATTACCACCAGTGCCAGAGACCTGCCAGGGCTAAAGACTGGGTTGGGTCGGGCTCGGGCCTGGCTGCATCTGGCCCTGATGCAGAAGAGGTTGTCTGACTACCTGAAAGCCCTGCTGGACCGTAAGGACCTCCTGGGGTGAGTACAGCGCAAGACTCTGTTGCTAGAACTGAATCAGTGTAATAAGTATGTAATAAACATGTAACACCAGTAAACATTTTGTGTCCTATTCACATTTACAGTAGTTATTGTATCTAACTTACTAAATCTCTCTGCCTCCTTCCTCCCACAGTGAGTTCTATGATCCAGGAGCTTTGATGATGGAGGAGGAGGGGACAGTGATAGGAGGGATGCTGGTGGGGCTAAACGTCATTGATGCTAACCTCTGTATCAAAGGAGAGGACCTGGACTCCCAGGTGGGGGTCATAGACTTCTCCTTGTACCTGAAGGACCCTATGACCACTGAGACCACTAAGGAGTAAGTATAAAGACTCCAGCCACCCTAGTCATAGACTGTTCTCTCTGCTACCGCACGGCAAGCGGTACCGGAGCGCCAAGTCTAGGTCCAAAAGGCTCCTAAATAGCTTCTACCCCCAAGCCATACAACTCCTGAACAGCTAATCAAATAGCTACCCAGACTATTTGCATTGCCCCCCTATTCTACGCTGCTGCTACTCTGTTATTATCTATGCATAGTTACATTAATAACTCTACCTACATGAACATATTACCTCAATTACCCCGACACCGGTGCCCCTGCACATTGACTCTGTACCGGTACCCCTGTATATAGCCTCACTATTGTTAGTTACTGCTGCTCTTTAATTATTTGTTATTCTTATCTCTTACTTTTTTTTTTGTTGTATTTTATTAAAACTGCATTGTTGGTTAAGGGCTTGTTAGTAAACTTTTCACTGTGAAGTCTACACCTGTTGTATTCGGCGCATGTGACATACAAGTTGATTTATGTGTCTGTCTTTCCTCCCTCACACCAAACACACTCCTCTCTTTGTTTTTTCCTATTCTTCTTTCCTTTAACAGCCTTTTTTTCTGTGATACAAAGATAAACCACACTCCTCTCTCTCTGTTATTCTTTCTCTTCTCCTGTAACCTCTCCTTCGCTCCTCTGTCAGCGATACTAAGATGACGGCCATATTGGACCAGAAGCACTACATTGAGGAGCTGAACAGACACCTGAGCTGCTCCGTCTCTGACCTGCAGGCCAAGATGGACTCCATAGAGAAGACCAACAGCAAGCTCATTGAGGAGGTCAGAGGAGCTTATGTGTTTTAATCCTTTGTAGTGTTTATTAACCCCCTATAGTCGATGCCTGCCGGAAAATCGAATTAGCATAATACAACATTTCCATAAATCGGTCAGTTTAAGCTAGACGTATGTTTTCCCACTGCATCCGCCGATGTTGCCCTTCCGCATCTGCCGTGAAAGGTGGCAGAGCTAGAATGTTTGTCACACCATGAGACATCCTGAAAACTGGTCTTCTCACAAACACGTCTGTAGCGTGTGAACGGTTTGGCCTACAAAGAAAGATGAGACTCACGAACATGATGGTGTTCTCCGTTTTGATTTACGACCCCCACAAGCGTCTTGGGACTCATCCTGAAGTCGGTACAGCTGATCTGCCAACTTCTGTCTGTAGCGTCCCAATAGTTTGGGCTCCACACTATGACCCCTCTGGAATGGTTAGACTCGCACAAACACAGATATAGGACTCACACTTCAGAATGTCTTCCTTTAGATAGTCAAAAAATATATCTGTTTATCTATGTATGAAGCTGTTATTCAATGTGTTTCTATAGGCTGATAGCAGTAAGGCCAAATTAAATGTTTCAAATAAAATTGTATTTGTCACATGCGCTGAATAGAACAGGTTGCAGTGAAGTGCTTACTTACAAGCCCTTAACCAACAATGCAGTTTTAAGAAAGAAAATGTGTTAAAGTATTTACTAAAATAAGTAAAAAATAAATAAATAAAATCTGTATATAAACTAAATATGTATTGATATTAGTTGGCAGGAGTCTTTACTTCAACATTATTCAACATTATATATGGTCATTTGTAGATATACAGAGTTAATCATTTCATAACGAGGACAGCAATCACTTTTGCTACAGCACTGCATGGTCGAAGCAGGAGAAGAAGAGAAGCTCGCTCTGAGTTGTCAAGACTTCCAAACGGTCAAACCATTTGATTATAAGACAGGAGGAAATCCACATTTGTGCTATATACACCATAGACGTATACACTGAACAAAAATATATAAACCCAACATGCAACAATTTAAAAGATTTCACTGAGTTACAGTTTAGATAAGGAAATCAGTCGACTGAAATAAATTAATTAGCGCCTAATCTATAGATTTCACATGACTGGGAATACAGATATGCCTCTGTTGGTCACAGATACCTTTTAAAAAAAGTAGGGGCTTGGATCAGAAAACCAGTCAGTATCTGGTGTGACCACCATTTGCCTCATGCAGCACAACACATCTTCACATAGAGTTGATCAGGCTGTTCATTGTGGCCTGTGGAATGTTGTCCCACTCCTCTTCAATGGCTGTGCGAAGTTGCTGGATATTGGAGGGAACTGGAAAATGCAGTCATACTCTTCGATCCAGAGCATCCCACACATGCTCAACGGGTGACGTGTCTGGTGAGTATGCAGGCCATGGAAGAACTGGGACATTTTCACTTTCCAGGCATTGTGTACAGATTATTGCGACATGGGGCCGTGCATTATCATGCTGAAACATTAGGTGATGGTGGCGGATTAAGGGCACGGCAATGGGCCTCAGGATCTCGTCACGGCGCAGAATTGGCCCAGTGTCGTCCGGGTTTGGATGGGGTAGGCGGTCATTGTAAATAAGAATTTGTTCTTAACTGACTTGCCTAGTTAAATAAAGGTTACATTTAAATAAATAAAAAATGCCTGCCCATATCATAACCCCACCGCCACCATGGGGCACTCTGTTCACAAGCTTGACCTCAGCAAACCGCTCGCCCACACAATGACGTAGATGCTGTCTGACATCTTCCCGGTACAGTTGAAACTGGGATTCATCCATGAAGAGCACACTTCTCTAGCATGCCAGTGGCCATGGAAGGTGAGCATTTGCCCACTGAAGTCGGTTACGATGTCAAACCGCCTACCCCATCCAAACCCGGACGACACTGGGCCAATTGTGCGCCGCCCTATGGGACTCCCAATCACGGCCGGATGTGATGCAGCCTGAATCTTGCAGTCAGGTCAAGACCCTGGTGAGGACAACGAGCACGCAGATGAGCTTCCCTGAGTTTCTGACAGTTTGTGTAGTTCTTTGGTTGTGCAAGCCCACAGTTCCATCAGTTGTCCGGGTGGCTGGTCTCACAGTTGAAGAAGCCAGATGTGGAGCCGTGGTTGCACGTGGTCTGCGGTTGTGAGGCCGGTTTAGACATCTGTGGCATTGTGTTGTGACAAAACTGCACATTTTAGTGGCCTTTTGTCCCCAGCACAAGGTGCACCTGTGTAATGATCGTGCTGTTTAATCAGCTTCTTGATATGGATGGATTATCTTGGCAAAGGAGAAATGCTCACTAACAGGGATGTAAACACATTTGTGCACAACATTTGAGAGAAATAAGCTTTTTGTGCATATGGATCTTTTATTTCAGCTCATCAATCAGTCAAATTGATTTATAAAGCCCTTTTTTCATCAGCCAATGTCACAAAGTGCTATACAGAAACCCAGCCTAAAACCCCAAAAAGCAAGCAATGCAGATGTAGAAGCGCGGTGGCTAGGAAAAACTCCCTAGAAAGGCCAGAACCTAGGAAGAAACCTAGAGAGGAACCAGGCTCTGATGGGTGGCCAGTCCTCTTCTGGATGTGCCGGGTGGAGATAATAACAGAACATGGCCAAGATGTTCAAACGTTCATAGATGACCAGCAGGGTCAAATAATAATAATCACAGTGGTTGTCGAGGGTGCAACAGGTCAGCACCTCAGGAGTAAATGTCAGTTGGCTTTTCATAGCCGATCTTTCAGCGTTAGAGACAGCAGGTGCGGTAGAGAGAGAGAGCACATCCGGTGACCAGGTCAGGGTTCCATAGCCGCAGGCAGAACAGTTGAAACTGGAGCAGCAGCACGAGCAGGTGGACTGGGGACAGCAAGGAGTCATCAGACCAGGTAGTCCTGAGGCATGGTCCTAGGGCTCAGGTCCTCAGAGAGATGAGAAAGAAAGAGAATTAGAGGGAGCATACTTAAATTCACACAGGAAACCGGATAAGACAGGAGAAATACTCCAGATTGACAGACTGACCCTAGCCCCCCGACACAAACTATTGCAGCATAAATACTGGAGGCTGAGATCGCTCATGAAACATGAGACCAACACTTTACATGTTGCGTTTTATATTTTTTTGCAGTATACATCATTTAGACACACACACACACACAGAAGTCAGCTCAGACAGATCCAGCTCGGACAGATCCAGCTCAGACAGATCCAGCTCGGACAGATCCAGCTCGGACAGATCCAGCTCGGACAGATCCAGCTCGGACAGATCCAGCTTATGAGTTCCATCAGCAGTAGATTTGAGTTTAGAATAGAAAATGAATATGTTTATGCAACAAATGTTAGTGCTTCGAATCATATCACATCGGACCGAATCGCATCGATTCATTCCTCTATTTAAAACGAATTGCACAGAGTCGTTTCAAACTAAAACGTATCGTATCGGAGCCCATGTATCTAGATGCATGGAATAGTCTTGAAAGGTAGAGATGCACATCTCTAGTTATAACCCTACATAGTGCTTGTGGATGTATTATATAACCCTGCGTAGTGCTTGTGGATGTATTATATAACCCTACGTAGTGTGTTCTATAACTATATGTAATGGATGTGTTCTATAACTATATGTAATGATTATGGACGTTTAAAGCCATATAGTCCTTACAGATGTGTTGTAACCCTACATAGTGCTTATGGATGTGTTATATAACCCTGCGTAGTGCTTGTGGATGTATTATATAACCCTACGTAGTGCTTGTGGATGTATTATATTACCCACGTAGTGCTTGTGTATGTATTATATAACCCTGCGTAGTGCTTGTGGATGTATTATATAACCCTACGTAGTGCTTGTGGATGTATTATATTACCCACGTAGTGCTTGTGTATGTATTATATAACCCTACGTAGTGTGTTCTATAACTATATGTAATGGATGTGTTCTATAACTATATGTAATGATTATGGACGTTTAAAGCCATATAGTCCTTACAGATGTGTTGTAACCCTACATAGTGCTTATGGATGTGTTATATTATGGATGTGTTAACCCTACAGTCCTTATAATTGTGTTTTAACTAGGGCTGTCAATGTTATTTTTTTAATTAATCGAGTTAATCGCAGGATTTGCTGTGATTAATCGCAAATTCCCGAATTTGCTCAGTGTGAACTGTAGTTTAAGATTTTTCATACAAAAAAACATTACAAGAATATTCACGTCTTGATTTTGTCTAAAGTAATGGTTAGTAAAATTAGGTAAATTGAGAAAAGCAGACTTTAACCACAGTGTCAACTTGTTTTTACATGGCATGGTAGATTTGAGCTGTATAGATTTATTTAGATGTTTTCAGTGTATTTTAGCACTTTCAGACCATGAGATTAATGGATAAATGACCCTACATAGTGCTTATTGATGTTATAACCCTACAGTTGACGGCAGCGACGGACAGAATTAACTCTTTACGGGAGGAACAGGAAACACTGAGACATGAGAATGAGACCATCGTCCAGAGCAGCCAGAAGAAAGAGGAGGTCAGGACTCACTTCTTCATCTGCAACTGTTTTTAGTCTGTGTAACTTTAATCTAACCCAGACAACATGGCATTTCACGTCTTATTTGGTTTCCTAGGCGACCCTGGAGGACAGTGCAGTAGAGCTGGAGACATACAGACAGACACGGCAGGGCCTGGATGAGATGTACAGCGTGGTCTGGAAACAGTACCAGGAGGAGAAACGCATCAGACAGGTGTGTGTGTGTGTGTGTGTGTGAAACCGCAAGATGAACAAATAGCTCTACATTTCTTTAAGAGATCCTAGCTAACTGCCTCTACAATAGGTGTGTGTGTTCCTGTACCTTTTCTTCCTGTGTGTAGGAGTTGGAGAGGGAGCTGGAGCTGCAGGTAGGACTAAAGCAGGAGGTGGAGATGGCCATGAGGCTGCTGGAGAAAGACACACATGAGAAACAGGACACACTGCAAGCCCTCCGACAACAACTAGACCAGGTCAAAACCCTCAACCTGCAGATGTTCCATAAGGCGCAGGTAACACACACGGACAGATATACACACACACACACACACACACACACACAGGTAACACACACGGACAGATATACACACACACACACACAGGTAACACACACGGACAGAAATACACAGACACACTCTCACTTACGCAGCAACACCCTCGTGAGTACACACCTCTTGACAGAATGTGTGTGCAGGACTGTGAGCGTGAGGCCCAGAGGAAGCTGCAGGAGGAGGGACAACTGGAGGAGAAGATGAATCAGATGGAGACCACCATTAAGGAAATGGAACAGAGGTGGGTGGGCGGTACAGGGTGGTTCCCATGATGGTTTCCGTGTTTTAACATGATTGAATGCTAATTGTAGCCTGTGTATTATCAGACTGCAGAACTCTGAGCGTGATCGCAGACAAAGTGACCAGATGGACAAGGACATGAGAACAGAGCTGGAGGGCAGAGTAGACTCCCTACAGAAACAACTGTCTGACCTGGACACACTGAGGTACGTAAACACGAGGACACACACACACACACACACACACATGTTGTGACCCACTCCCCTGTCTCCCTAGGCTGGGTCTGGAAAGTGATCTGTGCAGTGAGAAGGAGCAGAGACAGGCCTTTCAGAGAGCTCTACAGAGAGAACAGGACAACAGCTCCGAGCTACGAACCCAACTACAGCAGATACAGGGGCTACACACGGTCAGCGTCACACACACACACACACAGAAAAGAGAAGTCTACCTCCTGTTTTTCTTCTGAGCTTGTTTCTGTGGGTTTCTAGGAGCTGCAGGATGTTCGTCAGGAGAAGAAGCAGCTCCAGCAGACGTGTCAGGAGCAGGAGACTGCCTTACAGGAGATGGGCCTACACCTCAGCCAGTGAGTACTGTACTAGACGGCCTTACAGGAGATGGGCCTACACCTCAGCCAGTGAGTACTGTACTAGACGGCCTTACAGGAGATGGGCCTACACCTCAGCCAGTGAGTACTGTACTAGACGGCCTTACAGGAGATGGGCCTACACCTCAGCCAGTGAGTACTGTACTAGACGGCCTTACAGGAGATGGGCCTACAGTTGTGGCCAATCGTTTTGAGAATGACACAAATATTAATTTCCACAAAGTTTGCTGCTTCAGTGTCTTTAGATATTTTGTCAGATGTTACTATGGAATACTGAAGTATAATTACAAGCATTTCAT
Source organism: Brachymystax lenok tsinlingensis (assembly GCA_030435695.1). NCBI lineage: Eukaryota > Metazoa > Chordata > Actinopteri > Salmoniformes > Salmonidae > Brachymystax > Brachymystax lenok. The sequence goes on along the minus strand of CM059784.1, from coordinate 28,942,164 downwards.
AAGTGTCAAAGGCTTATTGACAATTACATGAAGTTGATGCAAATAGTCAATATTTGCAGTGTTGACCATTCTTTTTCAAGACCACTGCAATCCGCCCTGGCATGCTGTCAATTAACTTCTGGGCCACATCCTGACTGATGGCAGCCTATTCTTGCATAATCAATGCTTGGAGTTTGTCAGAATGTGTGGGTTTTTGTTTGCCCACCTGCCTCTTGAGGATTGACCACAAGTTCTCAATGGGATTAAGGTCTGGGGAGTTTCCTGGCCATGGACCCAAAATATCAATGTTTTGTTCCCCAAGCCACTTAGTTATCACTTTTGCCTTATGGCAAGGTGCTCCATCATGCTGGAAAAGGCATTGTTCATCACCAAACTGTTCCTGGATGGTTGGGAGAAGTTGCTCTCGGAGGATGTGTTGGTACAATTCTTTATTCATGGCTGTGTTCTTAGGCAAAATTGTGAGTGAGCCCAATCCCTTGGCTGAGAAGCAACCCCACACATGAATGGTCTCAGGATGCTTTACTGTTGGCATGACACAGGACTGATGGTAGCGCTCACCTTGTCTTCTCCGGACAAGCTTTTTTCCGGATGCCCCAAACCATCGGAAAGGGGATTCATCAGAGGAAATGACTTTACCCCAGTCCTCAGCAGTCCAATCCCTGTACCTTTTACAGAATATCAGTCTGTCCCTGATGTTTTTCCCTGGAGAGAAGTGGCTTCTTTGCTGCCCTTCTTGACACCAGGCCATCCTCCAAAAGTCTTCAGGCCATCATACAAACTGAGGCAGCAGACTTTGTGAACATTTATATTTGTGTCATTCTCAACTTTTGGCCATGACTATACACCTCAGCCAGTGAGTACTGTACTAGACGGCCTTACAGGAGATGGGCCTACACCTCAGCCAGTGAGTACTGTACTAGACGGCCTTACAGGAGATGGGCCTACACCTCAGCCAGTGAGTACTGTACTAGACGGCCTTACAGGAGATGGGCCTACACCTCAGCCAGCGAGTACTGTACTAGACGGCCTTACAGGAGATGGGCCTACACCTCAGCCAGCGAGTACTGTACTAGAAGGCCTTACAGGAGATGGGCCTACACCTCAGCCAGCGAGTACTGAACTAGACGGCCTTACAGGAGATGGGCCTACACCTCAGCCAGTGAGTACTGAACTAGACGGCCTTACAGGAGATTGGCCTACACCTCAGCCAGTGAGTACTGAACTAGACGGCCTTACAGGAGATGGGCCTACACCTCAGCCAGTGAGTACTGAACTAGACGGCCTTACAGGAGATGGGCCTACACCTCAGCCAGTGAGTACTGTACTAGACGGCCTTACAGGAGATGGGCCTATTTAAGTCTCTCTTTTCCATCTGTTTTATCTTTGTGTGACTCATCTCTCTCGTAGGTCTAAACTGAAGATGGAGGACTTCAAAGAGGTCAACAAAGCCCTGAAGGTAAGGTGTTGCCTGTCCTACATTAACTTTCCCCTTACCCCCCCCGTTACACCAAGTCTCTACAGAGTTTTCTAGTGAAGAACAGACGAGACATGGGCACTCACCGCTGGTCATAGGGTCCTTCAGGTACAAGGACAAGTCTATGACCCCCACCTTCACAACACACGCTCATTTCTGTAATCATTTGTGATTGAGCCTTGTTATCTGTCCGTGTCCATCAGGGCCAAGCCTGGCTGAAAGACGATGAGGCTACACAGTGTAAACAGTGTCAGAAGGAGTTCTCCATCGCTCGCAGAAAGGTAAAGCTCTGTCCATCTCTTCGGTCTTTCCTTCAGTTGTGGACTCTGGTCTGTGGCAGGTGTAAAGGAACATTTAGAAATGCCTTTGTATGAAAGCTCTCATCTCCCACAAGGGTTACAAATACAGTTGTACTAAATGTCTGTTTTCTTCCTCCCTGTCTGTCTGCAGCATCACTGTAGGAACTGTGGAGATATCTACTGTAACAGTTGTTCTACTAATGAGTTGGCATTGCCCTCCTACCCTCGACCTGTACGAGTCTGTGACATCTGTCACTCACTACTGCTGCAGAGGAGCATCTCATCCTCCTGACAGAACACACACACACACACACACACCTCTTCCTCCACCTGACAGAACACACACACACACACCTCTTCCTCCACCTGACAGAACACACACACACCTCTTCCTCCACCTGACAGAACACACACACACCTCTTCCTCCACCTGACAGAACACACACACACCTCTTCCTCCACCTGACAGAACACACACACACCTCTTCCTCCACCTGACAGAACACACACACACCTCTTCCTCCACCTGACAGAACACACACACACCTCTTCCTCCACCTGACAGAACACACACACACCTCTTTCTCCACCTGACAGAACACACACACACCTCTTTCTCCACCTGACAGAACACACACACACCTCTTTCTCCACCTGACAGAACACACACACACACCTCTTTCTCCACCTGACAGAACACACACACACACCTCTTTCTCCACCTGACAGAACACACACACACACACCTCTTTCTCCACCTGACAGAACACACACACACACACCTCTTTCTCCACCTGACAGAACACACACACACACACCTCTTTCTCCACCTGACAGAACACACACACACCTCTTCCTCCACCTGACAGAACACACACACACCTCTTCCTCCACCTGACAGAACACACACACCTCTTCCTCCACCTGACAGAACACACTCTTCTTCTCATGCAAGCAAGTAGACCCGCTCCACTAATAATCTTCCCTCACTGTGCTCAAAGCCCACAGTACGCTTGGTCGCTGAGAAAACATTTGAATCAAATCTGAGCAGGGACAGGCGATTTGGTGTAATCTGTTAAATTCTGTTTGGCCACTAACCTGGAATTCAGGATGTTTGGGCACGGTTAACTGTTGAACCCTCTGCTTTATTTTGGGCTAATACTGCCTTCATCTTTTAAACTCCCCTGGGTGGATCGATAAAGAATACAATTAGTCAGCCAGCTAATTGTCATTATGTTACAAACTAACTCCATATTCCTCTAGGATGCTGAATTTAAAATGATAGTTGAAGGGCTCTACAGAGTATTGGAACATGCGTCAGTATTTGTTGTATTATGAATGACCCAATATGCAACAATGTCACAATTGTGGGAAAATGTTAAACAAACTGACCTTAATATCATTGTTTTAATAGTTCAAGAAAAGCAACGTTAATTCACTTATTATAGTCATTTAATCTATATAATTTCACATGATTCTTTCACTTCCATTGAAGCAAAGGGACCAAGTTAGTTTCTGTTCATTTCCTCAACTTGCCTAGATGAACAATTGTGGATTTGTTAGACCCAGGCCTTTAAATTGTAAATGACTACAGAATGTTCTTAACACAAATCAAGATAAAAGGTCTATTTTACAATGTATATAAATAACGATCATTTTGTGGATTGATTGTGACTACTGCTACTAAACAGCCAATTTCTGACGAGTCATTGGGGCTTGTTTTGAGCAACATGTTTTCTATATAGATATCTAATTTAATAAAAACGGATCTGAATGTGTTGTTTCTTGACTGTCTAAGAAACTACTCACGTCAAAACAAGACAGACATGTATCGATCTTAAAATTGTATTTACTCTCGTGCACCTTACAAGAAATACAAAGAGAGAATTCGGCATAGGCAGTAGAAAGAAACCTTTAGAAACAGGAAAACGTCAGGTTTGTTTGCTAAATAACTAGCCATCCCTCGTTACCCCTTCCCATAACAATCTTCATTATAAAACATGCTCTTTGTTCACCATGTAAAATGTTAACTTCACACTAGTTTGACATTGGACTTTCAGTCAGTCTGAAACAATATTTTTTGCACCTACTGGAGAAAAGAGAACATCTAGAAGACTATTTACAGAAGTGTGTTGGTCCAAACACTCAGACAGAACCGCCAGGGATGGGGCCAATTACAAAAATGTGGAATTTGGTTTACTTTCTGAATTGACTAGAGTTTACCCTAACCCTTCATGGTCAATATAAGGTGAGCTAGTGTGGGTTAAAGAAAGACTGGGTCATAATCACAGTTGGTTATTTGAATCTTCCAGGTAACGATGATGAAACAAGCATTCCGACCACGGTCGTAGTTTGCATTCCAACAGTGCCGTACAGTTTGTGTTGCTGCAGTCATGTCATTAACAACAGTAGGAGAGGGTGGAAACAAAACGTCTCGTTTTTATCAACCTAACTTCAAAGGAGCCTCAATCATTAATACGATTGGTCTAAAACAAAACATCCAGGTAAGAACTACAATTCCAGTCCTTCCAGCCGAACCCATGCGTGGTTAAAGAACTACATCCCCCATCCTGCCCCCAGGCCATTGGAACTCCTGTCTCCTCGTCCACCGCTGCTATAGTAACTGCTGCTCATACCGCCCTGGTTACCTGACAGGAGAGAGATACACACTATAGGACCGAGGAGTTCAGAGGTCACACACAGTAAAGCTTGATAGTTTGAGTCATTCGCAGATACATACAAGGCTGGTCAACAGGTGTGTTTTACAGAGCTGATACTCACTATAATCACTGTAACCTCCCATGCTGCCCTGGCTGCTGTAGCCTCCAGAGTATCCAGAGCTCAGCCCTCCACTGCTATAGGACTGGCTCCCCATTCCTCCCTGCATCGGACTGCCGTACGAGCCATTACTGCCCCCTGCTGTAGAGTTGAGGAACAGCTCCACATAGCGGTGCTCTGCAGGACAGACAGCTGGTTAGTACATGTATTTAATCATATTAAAAAAGGTAGGAAAATAAGGAAATAATGCTGGGGGGCAAGGGGGGGGTACATTTCATAATATCTGTGGCCGGCTCAAACTAAAACAAATTAACTTCAAAGACAGACTCACGCATGTTGGCCTTGTCCTTTGACATGGCTGTCACAGCATCCTCGTGTGTAGCAAACTCCACGTCAGCCTCTCCTGTCACTCTGCCGTCAGGACCGACCTCTACATGCACTCTCACTGGGTTCAGAGGAGAAAAGAACTACAGAGAGAGGGAGCAGTGTGTTATTCTCACCGTCTCTCACACAGACCATTCTTAGTAAGAGATCCTAGAACTCACATTGTAGATGTCAGTCTCTGTGGCTCTGTAGGGCAGACCCCTCATGTGAACACAGTGACCCGTGGTGCTCTGGAAGGAGGAGCTACTGTCACCATACCGCCCATCAGACACACCTGAGGTTAGACACATACACCTTAGTTATGGAGAGACTGGTCCAGGACGGAGGCATATCCCGTCTCTCATCATGATAGAAATGTACATAGAGGGCTAGGAAGAGAATGACTGGGAGACCATTATGTTATGATCCATAATCATGACCCTTTTGACTGATAATCGTTGCCTCTTAATCCATTCAGATGATAAAAACCAAACACAGCATCTTCTTACACTGGGTAGACATTACACACACACCTCCACCATAGCCTCCGCGTCTAGCCCTGTCGTAGGAGCCCCCTCCTCGGCCCCCCATGTTGTACCCACGGCCCCCAGACGGTCTGTCGTAGGGCCCCGGTCTCTGCATCCCCATAGGTTTCCTCTGGGGTTCGTAGTGGGTCCTCACCTCGGCACGGCTGCTCTTGAAGATCTCAATGTACCTGAGATGCATACAGTACACACACCACCATGAAGACCCCAACACACACAGGAGGAGGAGACTAGAGCTGGCTACTGTACAGCTCCTAAGGCTGAATGAATGTGTCTGTTCAAAATGTAAAGGGCACCAATAAAGTTCAATATTCAGTTGCTGAGCTGACATTTTTGTGTAGTTGCTTGTCATTGAGGGTACTGATAAAGTTGGGTTATTCAGGCCAGGTGCTGCCATGTGGACTACTGTTCCGTAGGTAGGTGAGACTTGATCTAGTGGATAACAGTATACTGTGTAGTATAAAGCCTTGACAGTACAACAGACACTTTTCTTATGGTCACCTGCAGGTACCCGATACAGTTAACACTGATGTTACAGTACAATCTGTTTCCCTGTTGTGGTCATTGTCCTGTTATCCATGGAGACCCACTCTCTGAGCATTACCTGTGAGTGACAGTGGGCAGGGTCCGTGTCCTCATGTTGAATGGCCCTCAGTGAGTTAGAACACCTGGGAGAATCGTATCTGTCTGTCCATTGGCTACCTGTACTGATGTTTAGTGCCCAGGAACCAATCAGTTTCACTCTTAAGAATCAGGGTAAAATGGATATGCCAAATTAAACTGCAATTTTTACTCTGCACTCAACCAAACTTGGTGACGAGCCTGAGAGCTTACAGGACACCTCGGCACTAAACTCAGAATATGATCTCCCAATGGTTTAAGAACAAGAGAATATGCTTCATTTTCCCAACGACTGCTGTGAGTGAATAGGTGTTAGTGTGTTCTGATCTAATATTGTAACTATGTGTCTTTACCATCAATATCTGAGTATTTGTTGTCTTAAATGAATAGATATCACTTTTTACTGTTCTGTTCAGTGTCAGTCAGTTATACCGGTGGTTAATGTTTATAAGTTGTACACCATAAGAACAGCAACTTTATCCAGCCAACCAACCATCCATCCCCACCTGTGCCCTATTCTTTCCTTGTGTTTCTTTAGAGCCTTTTCAGCTATATCCTGTGAAGCAAACTGCACGAAGGCCTCCCCCGTACTCCTCCCCTGGAAGTCCAGCGGCAATGTTATCCCATTTGGCACGATTTCCAACCCTTCAACCCAAGGACAGATAACCCCAGTGGGGGACACAGTAAATCACATGCCCAGTTACAGAAAGATAGCTTTCTCTGTTGTTGCTTTATTTTGTATGATAGATAAAAAATTAATAAAAAGAGATAATGAAAACTATACATTATGTAATGTACATACCTGGTGAGGGTTTTTAACCAATGAGTCAATGACCATTCATGGTACTTAATTTTACTTAATTTTACTGCAACATAAGGAAAGAGTGAGCAAAAGAGAAAAGGAGAGAGAAGAGTATACAGAAGAGGAAGAGACTAGGTGTGAAGGAATGAAAAGTAGTGGCTCTGGCGGTACTAGCGTTCACTTTAGTACCCACCCATTCTATAATTGTCCCAATGGGATGAATTAAAGGACCACTGTCAATGGGAGTGACAGAGACTAGCATGTCAAACCTGATTGGTCAAATTATTGTACAGAATTATTCATTTAAAAAAAAAAAAAAAGTATTGGTTGAGACCAAATCAGTGATAGCGAAAATTAAGTGATGGGGGAAATCCTGGACAAACTATAGCCTGTATAATGTAAGTCGCTCTGGTTAAGACTGTCTGCTAAATGTCTGAAAAATTTAAATGATCGGACGGTCACCTACTCCTACAGGATGTTATGTGGCTGTTCATGTGAACCAAGCTACTAGTACCTGAGAGGAACTGGACGATCTCCTCCTTGCTGCAGCCGAAGGGGAGGCCTCGGAGCCTGACCAGGCCGTCTCCAGTCGTCTCTGGGATGTTTGAACCAGAATGTTTCATCACCCAGTCCATCTCCACGTTGTTGGATTTGAACACTGAGAAAATACAAGTCAAGTCAACACATACAGTCACTACTGATAGTGCTACACAATGTAAACAGCTGAGAAATGTAGCCCAAAGTGAAGTCCCAAGGCACATTATGCTTCTGCTACGAACATTGAAACTTCAAGACTTGCAGTGACACAAAAACACACACACAGAGAGACACACACACCTTCCACATATCTGTGGCCCATGGTTTCTCTGTCCTTCTTCACAGCGATCTTAAGGTCATCCTCGTTCTCCAGCTCAACGAAGGCCTCTCCGCTGGGTCGGCCCTCACGTGTGGAGGTAAAATGAATGCTGGTGCCATTGTTGGCGATTTTACAATCTATATACCAAGAAGAGGTTAGAGGGACTCACAGTTATCTCAGCTGTGAGAGACTATAAACGTGTAGTATCAAGCTATACAGGTGTTATTGTAAAAGTGTTACCTGAGAAGAACCTCTGTATTTCATCCACAGAGCAGGACCATGGTAGGCCTCTCACACGCACCACGTAACCCTCTCCATCAGACATGGTTGGTATTATTTTACACCTGAGGAAAGTAAAGAAGCATATCGGTATATTTGTAATGGGGCTCCTGAGTGGCACAGCAGTCTAAGGCACTGCATCTACAGTCCCTGGTTCGAATACAGGCTGTATCACGTTCCGGCTGTGATTGGGAGTCCCATAGAGTACAATTGTCCCAGCATCGTCCGCTTTTGGCCGTCATTGTAATTAAGAAGTTACATTTTGCTAAGTTACATTTAAAAAAACGTAAATTAAAAAGCTACCTTTACTCAGCTAGCCTACGTTACTTGGCTAATAATGTTTAACTACGTAACTAGTTAGCTAGCCGGCCATCTAAATTGTATTTTACTTTTAGGTAAGTGAATGCAGTTAACTAGCTAATGGTGTCTTGTAACGTTAGACATTTTAAATTGCTGCAAATGCTAGCTGGTGCTGGCTGGTAGCTATCTAACAAGGCCAGCACATTGTGAATTTAGCTAGCGCATTGTTGCTAGTAGCTAACGTTAGTTAAATACATTTAGCTGGCTTCAGTAGCTAAATTCATTATCATGAAACACGATTGCACCTAACAAAATAGCTAGATGAAGTTAATTTGGCTAACGTTATTAGATCATAATTTGATCCTCAGACAGTCAGACACAAATGGCAGGCCTGGCGTTAACTACCTGGCTTGCTACCAGTAGCTTGATCAAATTGGATGACAAACAGCAAGCAAGGACTCACAAGGTAAAGGTAATATCACAAATCATATTCGTTGAAAAATAGACATAGCTACCTGTTAATTTGAATACAGTGACAATATTATCACAACCAGGATTCCTAGTATAGCTAACTGTGCATCGGTATCAGGTCCGTCTTTTTCTGCTAGCTAGCGACTAGCTCGCTAACTAGGTCCACGCCCTAAAAGTATGACGTAGCCTGTCTGGGCCCTATATCTGTGGGCCCTATATCTGTGGGCCCATTTTACTGAGGACACTGAAGTGAAAACTGAACTGTACTATTGCTGTAGACTACATGACACCTAAAAAAATGCACTCACATTACTCTAATGTACATTCATAATCTAAAACTTAGAAATGTACATTTTAATTGATTGGCCCAGTGCAGTCCAAAAAATGTTTTCCTGTGTTTTGTATCATATTGTACAACAGCTGATGAAACTAACAATGGAAAAGTTTTAAAAACATTTATCAGTGTTATTTATTTCCTGATAGTTGGCAGGTTGAAAATACAATCTACAAAGGACCCAATCAGCAGGTTTGGGGGGCTGGGCCTGGCTCCCCAGTGGGTGGGCCTATATTTGTGTTCAGTATAGTTTTCATTGGGAAGGCAATTATTTAAAGCAATCACTTTTGCATGTGTAGTCACAGAATCTTACTCAATTACACTTAGTGCTTAATTAGGTCACTTTTGTTTTGCGCCGACTTCGCCGTGGGCTTTGAACAGGCACTTGGTTCATGCCTGGGAGGCAGACCGGTTTAAAAATGAATGCAATCAACTTTCACCTGGTGCAAAACACGCCTACCCGGGCCCCCGGGCCAGATTAATCAAATCGCCTCATGAACAGCTAGTTTTCAGTTTCCCCCTTCCCACTCAAAATTCTTGCTTGAGATGTAGTTTTTTGCTAAAAAGCTATTGTTGCCCATTTGAATAGAAATCTATTACACAAGGTACTTAATTGTTACGCAGAAATTATTTGATATTGTTTTTGCTTTTTTACGGCAGCATTGGGCCTTCAACTAAATTACTTTAGTTAAATTTGTGTTCCTCTGTGAATCTGTGAACTTGGAAGGTGGAGATTTAAGGCATGTTCTAGTATAGGTTGTTTTCATTGCCAGGCACACTTCACAGATGATCAGATCGAATGTGCCCTTGAGCAAGGCACTTAACCCCATTTCTCCAGGGTCGCCGTTGATAATGGCTGATCCTGCCAAGAACCCACTCCATGGATGTCTCAAGGGGAGTAAAAAACACATTTCCAATTCAAATCAAATCAAATCAAATTTTATTTGTCACATACACATGGTTAGCAGATGTTAATGCGAGTGTAGCGAAATGCTTGTGCTTCTAGTTCCGACCATGCAGTAGTATCTAACAAGTAATCTAACAAATTCACAACAACTACCTTATACGTGTGATATAGGACAAATATAAGCACTTACCAAATTATTATTAAATCCATTACCGGATGGGCAACCCAGAAAAATATATTGCGTAATTATCAGCTACATCTGTCTTAGACAGATTATCAAATGGGGAAGGGTTAGGCCGGGTTAAGGCAAATCTCTCCTGATCTAGGATCAGGAGACTTTATCTCAATCCTTACCATGTCCAGTGTTAAGGAGGGAACCACCATGTCTGCGGTTCTCCTGAAATTGGCCTACTTTGAAAACTATGTTGCGGGTGAAAATGTATTGGTCGCGGGGTTCCATGTTTTTGGGCTACTTTCCACTGCAACCAACATGGAATTTCTATAAATAAATATTTAAAAAAAGATTTCACTGTGACCTGCTAACCATTTGTGTAAAGTACTTAAGTAAAGATACTTTAAAGTACTACTTAAGTCGTTTTTTGGGGTATCTGTACTTTACTTTACTATTTATATTTTTGACAACAGAAAATTTTCCAATTCACACACTTATCAAGAGAACATCCCTGGTCATCCCTACTATCGCTGATCTGGCGGAATCACTAAACACAAATACTTCGTTTGTAAATAAGGTCTGAGTGTTGGAGTGTAAATTCTAAAAACAAGAAAATTGTGCTGTCTGGTTTGCTTAATGTAAGGAATTTGAAATGATTCATACTTTTACTTTTGATATTTAGGTATATTTAAAACCAAATACCTTTAGACTTTTACTCAAGTAGTACTTTACTGGGTGACTTTCACTTTTACTTGTCATTTTCTATAAAGGTATCTTTCCTTTTACTTAAGTATGACAATTGGGTACTTTTTCCACCACTGCTGCTAACTATCACCCGCTACTTCGTCCTCAGAGCATGCGCAGACCAGCTGGCTGGAGTCTTTACGGACATATTCAATCTCTCCCTATCCCAATCTGCTGTCCCCATTTGCTTCAAGATGTCCAACATTGTTCTTGTACCCAAAAATGCAAAGGTAACTGAACTAAATGACTATCGCCCCGTGGCACTCACTTCTGTCATCATGAAGTGCTTTGAGAGACTAGTTACGGATCATATCACCTCTACCCTCCAAACTCATCATCAAGCTCAGGGCCCTGAACACCGTCCTGTGCAACTGTGTCCTGGACTTCCTGACGGGCCGCCCCTAGGTGGTGAAGGTAGGAAACAACACCTCCACTTCGCTGATCCTCAACACTGGGGCCCCACAAGGGTGCGTGCTCAGCCCCATGACTGCGTGGCCATGCACACCTCCAACTCAATCATCAAGTTTGCAGATGACACAACAGTAGTAGGCCTGATTACCAACAATGACAAGACAGCCTACATGGAGGAGGTGAAGGCCCTGGCGGAGTGGTGCCAGGAAAATAACCTCCCTTAATGTCAACAAAACTAAGGAGCTGATCGTGGACTTCAGAAAACTGCAGAGGGAGTACTCCCCTATCCACATCGACGGGACCGCAGTGGAGAAGTTGAAAAGCTTCAAGTTCTTTGGTGTACACATCACTGACAATCTGAAATGGTCCACCCACACAGACAGTGTGATGAAGAAAGCGCGTCAGTGCCTCTTCAACCTCAGGAGGCCCCCCAAGACCCTCACAAACCTTTACAGATGCACAATTGAGAGCATCCTATCGGGCTGTATCACAGCCTGGTACGGCAACTGCACTGCCCGCAACCGCAAGGCTCTCCAGAGGGTAGTGCGGTCTGCCCAACGCATGACTGGGGGTACACTGCCTGCCCTGCAGGACACCTACACCACCCGTAGTCACAGGAAGGCCAAAAAGATCATCAAGGACATCAACCACACAAGCCACGGCCTGTTCACCTCGCTATGATCCAGATGGCGAGGTCAGTACAGTTGCATCAAAGCTGGGACCGAGAGACTGAAAAACAGCTTCTATCTCAAGGCCATCAGACTGTTCAATAGCCATCACTAACTGGCTACCACCCGGTTACTCAACCCTGCACCTTAGTGGCTGCTGCTCTATATACATAGACATGAAATCACTAGCCACTTTAATAATGGAACACTAGTTACTTTAGTAATGTTTACATACTGCTTTACTCATTTCATATGTATATACTGTATTATATTCTACTGTATTTTAGTCAATGCCACTCTGACATTGCTCATCCTAATATTGATATATTTCTTATTTCCATTCTTTTACTTTTAGATTTCAAATCAAATCCAATTTTATTTTTCACACGCCCCGAATACAACACGTAGACCTTACAGTGAAATGCTTACTTACAAGCCTTTAACCAACAATGCAGTTTTAAGAAAAATAAGTGTTAAATAAATACTACTGCACTGTTGGTGTAACGCCCAGGCCTGAGGTGACAGGCTGGAGCGTTTTGGTTTCGTTTTGGTGTAGGGTTTGTTAGTTCTAGGTGTCATAGATCTATGTTGGGGTATGGTTCCCAATTAGAGGCAGCTGTGTGTCGTTGTCTCTAATTGGGAACCATATATATGTTTGTAGTTTTCACTCTAGGTTCGTGGGTTATTGTTTGAGCTTAGCTTGTCTTTGTGTTAGTTACGTTCACGATCTTTGTTACTTTCTGTTTGTTGTTTTCCCGGTACGTTCATATTAAATATGTATACTGGAAGCATCGCTGCGTCTTGGTCTGTCCATTATGAAGATCGTGACAGTTGGAGCTAGGAACACAAGCATTTCGCTACACCCACAATAACATCTGCCAAATGTGTATGTGAGCAATAAAATGTTATTTTATTTATCAGGCAAGCTGTTGCTGAGTGAGTGGCGGGGAGTGCCAGAGGTGTGTGTGTTAAGAGAGCACTGCAGCAGGAGACAGCAGCACACATTGCTTTTTTACCAGTTGTAGGTAGGCTTGTCATCAACTTGTCATCATGTGCGAGTGGAAATTTGAAATGGAAGTTATGGAACAAAAGTTATGGAACTCCCTCGGGTGTTTCTGTTATGGGGAAAAAGTCCTCAGTGAAACTGACATTAAATGTGGAGAATGATACATTTGCTTCTGTTGGCCATCAAGTAGCCTATTCCTTTATATGCCATTGTAGGGTGCGAGGTTCCCCCCCACCCACATTTTTAGTTTATATATATTTTTTCAAGGAACTCAGTCCGGCTAGTAGAATGCACAAGGTGCCATTTTGAAATTGGGTAGTGCATCATCAGTTCCTCTTGTCATGTCAGTCATTGTAGACCTTGAGAGCTATTTATAACTTGTCAGAAATGTCCAGATCAACTAGCCCATGTCAGCTAACGGTTTTATTTACGTTCTTTAGCCCATAGATATTGTTGTAATTTTTTACCCACTCAAATATCCCATGAATTCACATTAGACATAGCAACATATATAGAATTGCAAGAAAACTAGCTTTAAAACGGCAACATTTGCTTTGCACCCCATGACAAAATGTGTAGAATTGCAGGAAATAAGCTTTAAACCTGCAAAACACTCCACCAACAATAGGGGTGTGAACAGTTTGTGTCATGAACAGTACTTGTGCCCATTCAAATAGACGTGGCACGTGTGGGGGATGTTCCCCGATGCTGGAAAGGGGGCCCTAAGTGAAAACATTTTGGAACCCCTGTTGTAGGCTACTGTAGGCTACCATTTGATATGTTGAAATTACTATATCACTGGAGTCATTGCAAATCAATGTGTGCCACTTGTGCATCCTACCTGGATTTGGCAAACAGATTTAATAAGTAGTCTATAACTTCAGTGTATTGTTGTTGTACACACAAAGCTCATCACTAAGCTAAGGACCCTGGGACTAAAGACCTCCCTCTGCAACTGGATCCTGGACTTCCTGAGGGGCCGCCCCTAGGTGGAAAGGGTAGGCAACAACACATCTGTCACGCTGATCCTCAACACTGGGGCCCCTCAGGGATGCGTAATTATTCCCCTCCTGTACTCCCTGTACAGGAGGGGACTAAGCTCAATGTGAGCAAGACAAAGGAGATGATCGTGGACTATGGGAAAATGAGGGCCGAACAGGCCCCCATTAACATAGACGGGGCTGAAGTGGAGCGGGTTGAGAGTTTCAAGTTCCTTGATGTCCACATCACAAACAAACTACTATGGTCCAAACACACCAAGACAGTTGTGAAGAGGGCACAACAACACCTTTCCCCCCTCAGGAGACTGAAAAGATTTGGCATGGGTCCTCAGATCCTCAAAACGTGTTACAGCTGCACCATCAAGAGCATCCTGACCGGTTGCATCACCGCCTGGTATGGCAACTGCTCGGAATCTGACCATAAGGCGCTACGGAGGGTAGTGCATACGGCCCAGTACATCACTAGGGCCAAGCTTCCTGACATCCAGGACCTATATACTAGGCGGTGTCAGAGGAATGCCCCAAAAATTGTCAAAGACTCCAGTAACCCAAGTCCTAGACTATTACCGCACGGCAAGCGGTACCGGAGCGCCAAGTCTAGGACCAAAAGGCTCCTTAACAGCTTCTACCTCCAAGCCATAAGACTGCTGAACAATTAATCAAATATCCTGCTACTCGTTGTTTATTATCTATGCATAGTCACTTTACAAATGACCTTGACTAACCTGTACCTCCGCACATTGAATCGGCACCAGTACCCCCTGTATAAAGCCTCGATATTGTTATGTCATTTTCTTGTGTTACTTTTTTTATACAATTTTTGTTTTTACTTTAGTTAATTTAGTAAATATTTTCTTTACTCTATTTCTTTAACTGCTTTGTTGGTTAAGGGCTTGTAAGTAAGCATTTCACGGTAAGGTCTACGCGTGTTGTATTCGGGGCATGTGAAAAATAAAATTGGATTTGATTTGAAATCTAAAAGTAAAAGAATGGAATTAAGAAATATATCAATATTAGCAATTATGAGCAATTAATATTTAATTTGGTGATTTAAATTTCGACCCCATCATCAGTAGCTTATTCAGCAGGCTATTGGGAAACAAGCACTTCTTACCTCGAAATCGCCAAGATATTCATGTTGAATAAATTAGTCTGTTAATTTGAAGCAAGCTGCTAATAAATCTTTCAGTTTACATCAAATCAAATTAAAGTTTATTTGTCACGTGCGCCGAATACAACAGGTGGAGACCTTACAGTGAAATGCTTACCTACAGGCTCTAAACAATAGTGCAAAAAATGTATTAGGTGAACAATAGGTAAGTAAAGAAATAAAAACACCAGTAAAAAAAGACTAGCTTTATACAGTAGCGAGGCTATATACAGTAGCGAGGCTATAAAAGTAGTGAGGCTACATACAGACACCGGTTAATCAGGCTGATTGAGGTAGCATGTACATGTAGATATGGTTAAAGTGACTATGCATATGTGATGAACAGAGAGTAGCAGAAGCGTAAAAGAGGGGTTGGCGGGTGGCGGGACACAATGCAGATAGCCCGGTTAGCCAATGTGCGGGAGCACTGGTTGGTCGGGCAAATTGAGGTAGTATGTATAGTTAAAGTGACTATGCATATACGATAAACAGTCGGGGGGTGGGGGCACAATGCAAATAGTCCGGTAGCCATTTGATTACCTGTTCAGGAGTCTTATGGCTTGTGGGGTAAAAACTGTTGAGAAGCCTTTTTGTTCTAGACTTGGCACTCCGGTACCGCTGCCATGCGGTAGTAGAGAGAACAGTCTATGACTGGGTTGGCTGGGCTCTTTGACAATTTTTAGGGCCTTCCTCTGACACCGCCTGGATGGCAGGCAGCTTAGCTCCAGTGATGTACTGGGCCGTACGCACTACCCTCTGTAGTGCCTTTCTTATTTATTTTGTATTTTTTTATTTTACCTTTATTTAACTAGGCAAGTTAAGAACAAATTCTTATTTACAATGACGGCCTAGGAACAGTGGGTTAACTGCCTTGTTCAGGGGCAGAACGACAGATGTTTACCAGCTCAGGGATTCGATCTTGCAACCTTTCAGTTACTAGTTCAACGCTCTAACCCCTATGCTACCTGCTTGCGGTCGGAGGCCGAGCAATTGCCGTACCAGGCAGCGATGCAACTAGTCAGGATGCTCTCGATGTTGCAGCTGTAGAACCTTTTGAGGATCTCAGGACCCATGCCAAATCTTTTTAGTTTCCTGTGGGGGAATAGGCTTTGTCATGCCCTCTTCACGACTGTCTTAGTGTGTTTTGAACATTCTAGTTTGTTGGTGATGTGGACACCAAGGAACTTGAAGCTCTCAACCTGCTCCACTACAGCCCCATCGATGAGAATGGGGGCGTGCTCGGTCCTCCTTTTCCTGCAGTCCACAATTTTCTCCTTAGTCTTGGTTACGTTGAGGGATAGGTAGTTATTCTGGCACCACCCGGCCAGGTCTCTGACCTCCTCCCTATAGGCTGTATCGTCGTTGTCGGTGATCAGGCCTACCACTGTTGCGCGTCTGCAAACTTAATGATGGTGTTGGAGTCGTGCCTGGCCATGCAGTCGTGGGTGAACAGGGAGTACAGGAGGGGACTGAGCACGCACCCTTGGGGGGCTCCAATGTCGAGGATCAGCGTGGCAGATGTGTTGCTACCTACCCTCACCACCTGGGGGCGGCCGTCAGGAAGTCCAGGATCCAGTTGCAGAGGGAGGTGTTTAGTCCCAGGATCCTTAGCTTAGTGATGAGCTTTGAGGGTACTATGGTGTTGAACGCTGAGCTGCAGTCAATGAATAGCATTCTCACATAAGTGTTCCTTTTGTCCAGGTGGGAAAGGGCAGTGTGGAGTGCAATAGAATTTGCATCATCTGTGGATCTGTTTGGGCGGTATGCAAATTGGAGTGGGTCTAGGGTTTCTGGGATAATGGTGTTGATGTGAGCCATTACCAGCCTTTCAAAGCACTTCATGGCTACGGACGTGAGTGCACCCGGTCTGTAGTCATTTAGGCAGGTTGCCTTTGTGTTCTTGGGCTCAGGGACTATGGTGGTCTGCTTGAAACATGTTGGTATTACAGACTCAATCAGTTGAAAATGTCAGTGAAGACACCTGCCAGTTGGTCAGCACATGCCCGGAGCACACGCCCTGGTAATCCGTCTGTCCCCGTAGCCTTGTGTGTGTTGACCTGTTTAAAGGTCTTACTCACGTCGTCTACGGAGAGCGTGATCACACAGTCGTCCGGAACAGCTGAGGCTCTCATGCATGCCTCAGTGTTGCTTGCCTCGAAGCGAGCATAGAAGTGATTTAGCTCGTCTGGTAGGCTAGTGTCACTGGGCAGCTCGAGGCTGTGCTTCCCTTTGTAGTCTGTAATAGTTTTCAAGCCCTGCCACATAAGATGAGCGTTGGAGCCGGTGCAGTATGATTCAATCTTAGCCCTCTATTGACACTTTGCCTGTTTGATGGTTCGTCGCAGGGCATAGCAGGATTTCTTGTAAGCTTCCGGATTAGAGTCCCGCACTTTGAAAGCGGCAGCTCTACCCTTTAGCTCAGTGCGAATATTGCCTGTAATCAATGGCTTCTGGTTGGGGTATGTACGTAAAGTCACTGTGGGGACGACGTCCTCTATGCACTTATTGATAAAGCAAGTGACTGATGTGGTGTACTCCTCAATGCCATCGGAAGAATCCCGGAACATGTTCCAGTCTGTGATAGCAAAACAGTCCTGTAGTTTAGCATCTGCTTCATCTGACCACTTTTTTATAGACCGAGTCACTGGTGCTTCCTGCTTTAATTTTTGCTTGTAAGCAGGAATCAGGAGGATAGAGTTGTGGTCGGATTTACCAAATGGAGGCCGAGGGAGAGCTTTGTACTCGTCTCTGTGTGTGGAGTACAGGTGATCTAGAATTTTTTCCCTCTGGTTGCACATTTAACATGTTGATGGAGATTTGGTAGAACTGATTTAAGTTTCCCTGCATTAAAGTCTCCAGCCACTAGGAGCGCCGCCTCTGGGTGAGTGGTTTCCTGTTCGCTTATTTCCTTATACAGCTGACTGAGTGCGGTCTTAGTGCCAGCATCTGTCTGTGGTGGTAAATAAACAGCCATGAAAAGTATAGCTGAAAACTCTCTAGGCAAGTAGTGTGGCCTGCAATTTATCACAATATACTCCAGGCGAGCAAAATCTAGAGACTTCCTTAGATTTCGTGCACCAGTTGTTGTTTACAAATACGCACAGACCCCCCCCTCGTCTTACCGGAGTGTGCTGTTCTATCTAGCCGGTGCAGCGTATATCCCGCTAGCTGAATATCCATGTCATCATTCAGCCACGATTCTGTGAAACATAGGATATTACAGTTTTTGATGTCCCGTTGGTAGGATATTCCTGATCGTACCTCGTCTAATTTATCTTGCCTAGGCTACTGTAGACTATCACAAATCAAATCAAATTGTATTGGTTACATACACATGGTTAGCAGTTATTGCGAATGTACAGTAATATCTAACATGTAATCTAACAATTCCACAACAACTACCTAATTTGCCCAAATCTAAGTAAAACAATAAGAATAAATACATATAAATATTTGGAAAAGAAATGACAGAGCGGCATAGGCAAGATGCAATAGATGGTAGGTCTACATCTGAAATAAGATGTAGGCATTTTAGGGGCTATACAATCATAAACCCAGATGTGAGTGTAGCCTATACCTATTGAAATGACAAGTCAATCTCCTAAATTGGCCGTTTATAACTGTTTGTAGTCTTAACATAATAATAATATTCTTATAATCTTTTTTTTTTGTTCATCCAAGTGTTTCTTGCTCAAAGATTTCAAGATCTGGATCCGAGACCTGGATCCGAGTTACAAGTTTACATTTTGGACCTGAATCCGAAAGGGTCCAAGGTCCGCTATCAGGTATTCGGTTTGGTGGACCTGTGAAGACCTCTGCTTTGAAGTACTCCATCCATCACCTCTCATTAATAGTCACGTGGGATTACAGTCAGTACCACAGCCTAACAAGTAACCTAATTGCAGAATGGGTTTATGCTAATCACATTGAATACTGTACTCTACTGTACACTTTAGTTAAGGTCAATCTTTCTATTTTGTTGGTGTTATTAGATTATTAAACTTTAGATGAAACAATCATAAATAAACATAATAATAATATATACATATTTACAACTGTAACAATGATAAATGTCCATTGGGGAGTGGGGGCAGGGTAAATGTCCATGGAGGGGGGAGGGGTGCCTAGTGGCGGCTATTGAGCAGCCTGATGGTCTGGGGTTATTGTGGCTATTGGCCACTGACAGTTTTTTTCCACGATGCTCCTATACTGTCTGAGTGATGGAAGCAGGAAGAACAGGCCATGGCTCGGGTGGGTGAGGTAATTTATGAACTTCTTGGCCTTCCTGCGACACCTGGTGCTGTAGGTGTCCTGGAGGGCAGGCAGTGTGCACTCAATGATGCGTTCCACCCTCTGCGGAGCCTTGCGGTCAGCGGCTGTGGAGTTGCCGTACCAGGCTGTGATGCAGCTCGAAAGTATGTTCTCAATGATGTTCCTGTAGAAAACTGCGAGGGCCCTCGGGGACATGGCACATTTCGAGTCGCTGTCGTGCCTTCTTCACCACAGTGTCCGTGTGGTTTGACCATTTCAGCTTCTTGGAGATTTGTACACAGAGGAACTTGAAGTTTTTGACCATATCGAAGTCGGCCCCATTGATGAGAATGGGGCGTGCCCAACCTGGTTCCTCCTGAAGTCCACAATCAGCTCCTTTGTTTTGCTGACGTTGAGAAAGTTACCTGGCACCACGCCGTCAAAGTGCCTACCTCCTCTCTGTAGGCTGTCTCGTCGTTGTTGTTAATCAGGCCTACTACTCTTGTGTCGTCAGAGAACTTGATGGTGGAGTTGGAACTGTGTGAGGCCACACAGTTGTGGGTATACAGGGAGTGCAGGAGGGGACTGATGACGCACCCTTGTCGGGCTCCCATGTTGAGGATCAGCGTGGAGGAGGTAATGTTGCCGACCTTCACCATGGTGAGAGCCTGTCAGGAAAACCATTCCCAGGGTCGTGAGTTTTGTGGTGAGCTTAGAGGGCACTGTGGTATTGAAGGCCGAGCTGTAGTTAATGAACAGCATCCATTCTCGTCCAGGTGGGTGAGGACAGTGCAATGGCGATTGCCTCGTCCATGGCACTGTCAGGGTGGTAGTCGAATTGGGGAGGAAGGGATGTGGTCTTTGACTAGGATCTCAAAGCACTTAATGATGATAGAAGTGAGTGCTACTGTTCGGTAGTCATTCAGTTCAGTTACTTTCCTTCTGATGACCCTGTTTATGACATTCCAAGTATCATGTTGACATGACTGTAAATACCAGAAATATTCCAGTTTAAACCAATTTACTTTTAATACCAGTACCAGTGAAGCCACTGCACGTTGTGACGTTCGTTTTGAGAGACTCGTGATGTTGGTAAACCTAACTGACGTCGCGTGCTTCTGCTTGAGAAACACCAAGCTAAACCAATCATTGTCAGTAATTTTCTGACGTCAACCAATGGCGAAGTCAGTATTTTGTTTAGAGGCGGGGTTTCTGAGAAACATTGAGCAATGGGTTAGGTTGTTAGCTAGAAAGTTAGCTAATGGCTGGGGGAAAGAGATCCTCCTCAACCCTCGCTTCGGGAGAGTTTCAGGATTCCCTGAAGTAAAAACACCCGAATATTCCACAAGAGATACCCCTGAGGGAAGTTAAGGTCAACAATAACAACGCTAATATACGTATTGTCAAGATAAGTATGCAGGATGCAGTAGCCGGGACGAGAATGCTGACGGACGCCTTCGAGGACGAGATCGACTCGGTGACTCCTCGCACCCCAGCGGTAGGGATGGGGGTAGGAGCAACACCGGGAGTCGGACTCCGGGGCATAGGGATTGGTGTGGGCGGAAAGAAAGTACGATTGTTTGGCGAGCCCGGTGGGCCTCCTACCGATAGACTGGATTTCAAACTGGCTGCGGCTGCAGTCCTTTCCTCTGGTCCCGGATCCAACAGCGACGAGGACGAGGTCTCAGAGGTAACGTTAGCTAGATATGCTAGTTAGCCAGCCAGCTAGCGCGAACGTTCATCTCCCTGCCTAGCCAGCTAGTTAACTGTGGGCAGCCACCCCCTCCTAGGCTGACGAAATAACATAATAAACAACTACGAATTTGCTCGAAACATGTCTCCAGATAACTCAATTTCTCGTGGGTTGTCAGACATAAGGAGAATAGTGCAAGACACCAACATAATTACACGATAACCGTAATGTTTTATTTATGCGGCGTAGGCTGTGACCACGGCCTAGTTCGGGTGGAAGCATCATGCCATCGTCAGTGCTAGCTAGTAAGTTAGCAATCGTCTCGCAGCACAGATCCACATTCTCAACTTCGGACACTGGTGGGAGAGCACGTATTCACACTGTCAGGACAAGCACGGACTGTCAATCTTGCCAATATTAAAACTAGCTAAAAATGTAAAGTAATGGTGCAATTACGTCACCTTTTATACATGTATATCACATTTAAATCCGAATGTCTTTCAATTCCTAAACACACGTTTTAGACAGCTAACGTTGGCTAGCTAACTGTCCTAGCTAGTTGGGTGGTCGATCATCGGGCTGTCATAAATAAAGAATAGAGGGATCAGATGACACTGGTCTCAGCCTCACGAGGCAGTGCCAACTAAATGGCCAACTCTATATAACTGTCTTACAAATTGTAACAAAGTAACAGTCCCCTTTCAGACCTGTGCCCTACTTGACATGTGTTGGTAGGCTTGACGTGGTAGGCTTGACATGTGTTGGTAGGCTTGCAGGGCACCACTGTTGAGGTTGATACCTGACAGTTGAGCAGACATCGCGAGCTACAACATGGTCACACACAAACCACGAGTTCCTGTTCTGTCATCTGTAATGACGACAGCACAACAGGCCCTGACACATTTGCCCTCTGCTTGTTCACCACCAACCAATCAACATCAGCTTCCATGTCCAGTGAATTTGTGACTTTTAAAGCCACACCTGCGGTTGCCCTGCCATACCATGCCCAGGCCTAACCTAACCTGTCTGTGGACTTGTGGCGGCCATGACACGATTAAGTTGTTGTCTGACTGACACATTGCTACCTGTCTGGCTTTTCTGTCCACTTCCTACACAGGCTACAAAGGCACCATGCCTGCCTTGTCATTATAACTGGTGAAATGTAATTAGGCTTGCATGGTGTCATGTGACAATCTATGGACTCCCATTCTAGGAACAAAGTCTAGGATCATGTTTGCCTGGAAACCCAATGTTGAATTGCATTGAATTCTACTTTAGGCAAAAATCAGTGTTTGGATCAGGAAATGTTCCTCTCACAACCTGTACAAGCCAGCAAATGTATATTTAAACAGTCTAGACTGGTTGTTACCACTGTTGATCCTTTTTATGATAGGAATGTCAGACAATATATCCACAGGAAACGATAGTTAAATCACTTTATCAAAGTGCCGGTAGTGCGTTGATTTCTGTCACCTGAAGCATGCGCAGAACCATGTAAACACGTGCACAAGCTCGGCAAGTATGCATGCTTCAGGTGACATACATCTGAACACACTACCAGCGCTTTGAACAGTTGTCCTTTTACCTTCCTGTGGATACAATGTCTCATTCCTACCTGCAGAAGGATCAACCACACAGATGACTGGTAAAGTAAGTTAAAGTATCTTTTTATTCAACATTCTGGCTGATTGAGTTTGTGGAATATTCCTGATTCAAACACTAATTTCTGCACGACATAGAATTCAATCCAATCAGGTTTCCAGGCAAGGGTCACATCTGTGTGTGATGCATGTTGGAATGACCAGACTATAACCTGACAGTGGCTCAGGGCTAGGGAGCCAAATCATGATAATACTGGAAAATCAATCCACTAGTAAGTTTCCCATACACTTCAACAAAGGGTTTTATTTATTCATGAGGCAGTGCCATTTTTTCCCGTCATGTTATAAATCTGTCTGTTGTAACATGTGCACCTGCAGAGAGCAGTTTTCTATGTCATGGTGTTGGATAGATGGAAGCTGTGGAGCCTGACATGTTAACAGGGGGTAGACACTACCTGTTGAGCTACCACCTCCTGACCAAACCATAAGCCGCAAGTAAATAGTGAGCATTACGTCTGGAATGGATTTTAAGTTCTCGTGTTTCATTTGGGAAATGAGATGGGAGACGAGAGCTGGCAGCTGTCTTTCTCGCTCTACCGTCTGTCTGTTGAGGCTGAATGTACAGTTAATGTCTGACACCTGTGTCATGTTTTGTGGCCTTTCTAAAAGGACTTGAGGATATGGCTGAAAGGGAGGTAATGTTGTGAAATGTTAGCCTAGTGGAGAGCTCACTCCTGTGGGCTGCAGCTGAACTCGGAGCTCCAGGATTAAGCAGATGCCTTTCCAGGCCTTTCCAGCTCTCTGGATGCAACACAGTGCTGGGAACTGTAGTTCATTGATGGGCAGGAGTGATGTCCATTGTTGTTTGTGAGAGCCCTCTTGGAACTACATACCCCAAAAGTAATTGTTTTCTGCATTCCAAGTGTATAGCTACATTCCTCCACACAGACTGCTGAGAATCTGTCTGTGGACTCCCAGTAGCGTTTCCGTACTGGTCCTCATCTCAGTAAAGGAATACAGCTAAGGGCAGACTAAGTTAGCCCAGTCCTCTCTTTTTATTTTGAATTCTGTTGGACAGTTGCAGGTGGCACATTGTTTTCATTACATATCTTTGCATACTGCACTGCTAGGAATGTGACCAGTTTGTCTTATTTAATATTTTTTTGTGAATTTGAAACTGTTTATTACCTGTTGTCTGAAGTTTAAAAAGTTAATGTTGAATTCACAGGATCTATTCCCTCATTTTATCTGCACTCCTGTCACGTTCCTCATAGATCTTTGCTAAGCAATGCTAGTAAACAGCACACTCATTTGGAACTGGGACAGGTTAGTTGGCATGTTGTTGTGTACACAGACAGACACAAGCCCCTCTCTCCGGCCCTGACCTTGGGCAGCTGCAGTCCCAGCACGGAGCTGTGCCAGGGGCCTGTGCTGTATGTACTGAATTAGCTGCATGCTGTTTCCTCCATGCTGCTGTTCTCTGTTAAAGGTTCAGCTATGGGTTAACTGATCCAATACCGCACCCTCCTGGAGTACCCCTTTACAGCCCCATAGCATACGGTCAAGACAGCCTTTCTAGCAGAGCTAGAAACTGATGGATATGGTTTTTAAATCAAGACCTTGGCTTGCACTGTTTACAGTACACTAACTTCTCAGAGCCTGCTTGGCTTGATTGGCCCCACTCGAGAACCTTATGCTGGCTGGTGGTGTTGATATGGAACGGATGTCACTCCATGCATGTTTTTGAGATGTTCATTATGGAACACTTGTTTTGCTCCTTGACCCACATCGAAGTCTTGAGTCTTTTCAGTTATTACACACACAAAGCAAACAAACAAATGTTTTTAGTCAAAAGACTGTTTTCAGTTGCAAATCCCCTTAAAGGGATCAGCATAATATGAGCCACCATTTTGGAAAACCTTGATTTAGAAAACATTTTTTAAGGAGTTTGTACACTGAAAATGCTTGAGTTAGTTTGCGGATGAAGTTGTGAGGTAGAAAACTGAGATGGGAATCTGTGTCGGTCACAAGGCTCCTGCATAAAGGCCCTGGATCTTAGTTATTCTATAGATAAGCTGGCCTTTTGCGCTCAGCTCAGGATAACACACTGTACTGTACAGAGCCAAGCCATTCATCAAGCAATGGTTCCAGACTGGAGAAACAGCCTCTGTTCTCTCCCATCCACATCAAATATAAAAACAGCTGCTACACATTATAATATAAAAAAAAATCCTAATTTAACCAACACCTGATCTATTTGATGACTACGTGTGCATACCATTTGGTTTTGAAGTATTGAAACCAAACCATTTGATTTGAATGACAAGTATTTTTATAAGCAACATGAAAAGGTAAGTGCTCATCGTTTCAGATAGGCTACGTATTGAACAGCATATAAACACTAAATAGCCAGACGAGTAGCCCTTAAAGGCTTATTTTATTTAGGCTATATTATTAGCCTAATTCAGTTATTTGGCTGGAAGGAACATTCCGTTCTCAGCATTTAAACTATTTTGTTGTATTAAATCATGATAGTCTACAAATTGCGCATATAGGCTGTGACTTAACTAGAATGAAATAAAAATGAAAGTGCTTTTAGAAACAAGTTTGGCCAGACTCTCTTGTGGCTTCAGCCTCATGCGGTGGTTTCAGGAGAGCAGGCCAGCAGCGGAGAATACCCTCTCTGTGCTTGCAAAGCCACTGGAGATGCTAAACACAGTTTGGGTCTCTCTTGCCAGACCTGGCAGGGATGCAAAGTTGTTTTTCCAAAAGGTGATAACGTCTTCGTCTGCTTTTCTTCTCATGGCCTTTAGATAGGTTCGCCTCCTCCGTGTCGGACGCCGCCGCCTCCGTGTCGGACGCCGCCGCCTCCGTGTCGGACGCCGCCGCCTCCGTGTCGGACGCCGCCGCCTCCGTGTCGGACGCCGCCGCCTCCGTGTCGGACGCCGCCGCCGCCTCTTCCGTGTCGGACGCCGCCGCCGCCTCTTAGTCCGTCATTTGTCTCCTCAAGACTAGTTGTTGTGTTGAAGGCCTTGACTATGTTGCTTTGCGTTGTCAGTCACACTTGGATCAGCTGTCGCTGCACGTTCTAGTTTCTCAGGACACTTTGACATTTCTGCTAAATGGCCTCTGCTGTGTGGTGTCCTTGTATGTGCTTGTAGCAACACCATGTGGCCTTTATATTTTCCGTCAATTAAACAAGCGACCCCAGGAAACCTTCCTGTGCCTCCCTTTGCTAGTCCAAATGTCAGTTGACACAACGAAACCATCACCTAGTTGCAATAGGTCTCTCGGCTTTGATTGGAGGGAGTGGAGAATGAAGGTGTCTCTGACCATACTATAGCAAGGCAGTTTGTAGCCTGGTTGAGATGCACATACAAACATACCTGATCCCTTCCTATTCTTCTTTTAGTTAGGGGCTCAAAGTCCAAGTAAACCATTTAAAAGCCTCCAATTGGCTCTTTTATCTTTACGTCTTGAAAAGTAATATTGGAATGTGTCTTTCTCCTGCAAAGTAAATTGCTGCTCCGTCTCTGTAAATACAAATTAGGACTGAACCCAATTAGTCAACTGGTCGTTTGTTTGGTCGATCAAGTTTTTATCTTTTGTTGATCAGCATCAAATATATGTTTGTATGTTTATGTCTCACGACACCTGTCTCATTCACGGCCATCTCTTTTAACTAATCCATTGCGGAGGCCGTGGGATGGCACAGTCCAAGAAGGGGAGTGTGGCTAAGATGCACAATGTCTCTCAGAATGTGTGCTCTCCTGTCAATGTGTTCACATTAATTGTTTCATAACTTAATTGTGTGAATTGTTTGCATTTGCTAATTAGTGTATATCAATTATTCCCCATTACATATATCACCAGTAGTACATTTACCATGAATTCCTATTTCTCATCTACAATGTTTTTGTTTATGGTCATTTCTGTTAATGCATTCTTCTTATTATTCTTATTATTATTCCAGTCTTTTACCGTTCCTGGAACAAAATATTTTTGTTTAATGTTTTGTTAAGTAGGTCTAAAGGTTTTTAGGCAAAATAACTATCAAAACAGAAAGCTCATTGGAATAATTAATGTGTCAGGCCTATTGGTCCAAAATCAAGGATAGCCAATTGTATAGATAATAGGACAAAAATGAACAGAACTTTTAAGAGATCAGATTTTTGGTCTATAAATACTTTGCTACAATGACAGTTAGCTAGCTACCCACCTCGTTCCTTTCTGCTAGCATGTGCATGTAGTACACCACCATGCTTTTGGGATACGTGTCTTTTCAGATTCCACAATGATTCTTCTAGACACTCCCTCTCTTGGTCCTCCTCTTTGTAAGTCACCTTGATTTTGCTACTCTGTGTTTTTATCAGTTTCTTAATGAAAATATGTAGCACACTCCATGACAGTAGCTAAAGCAATGTGCTAAAGCAGCACACAAGTAGCCTGAAAATGCATGCTGGGCCGGGCATGCCCTCAGCTCGTGAAGTGAGCGCTATTGGAGCGGGCTAGAAGGCCGACCCTCCAGCCTTTGGGAAACTTGCCCCGAGCTCCAGTCAAATTGGGCACTCTACATTCTGCTCACATACACTGGAGTGGTGTCACACTTTCCCCCCAACTCTAGCAAACACCGCTGATTAAACTAATTGCATTCTAAACTGAAGATCATGATTATTGGTGTCAGGTATTTTAGGTATTTTATTAGGATCTCCATTAGCTGTTGCAAAAGCAGCAGCTACTCTTCCTGGGGTCCACACGAAACATAATACAGAATGACATAATGCAGAACATCAATAGACAAGAACAGCTCAAGGACATAACTGCATACTTTAGCTGGGGCTGGGGGGAAAGTGTAACACCAATCAGGCCCCTGAGGACTGGAGTAGCCCATCCTTGATCTAAAGCAACTCCCAGCACAGTGAATGCATACATTTTAAGTAGTGATGCGCCGATATTACATTTTTGACCGATATCTGATATTTTCCTTGCCCCCAAAAAACGATACTGATAACCAATATATATATATATATTTGTTTGTGTCCTTTTAAGCATTCTAGTACAGTTAAATACTTAACACAAACGCATGGACGCCAAGAGGCGTCACTACAGTCCCTGGTTCGAAACCAGGCTGTATCACATCCGGCCGTGATTGGGAGTCCCATAGGGCGGCACACAATTGGCCCAGCGTCGTCTGGGTTTGGCCGGGGTAGGCAGTCATTGTAAATAAGAATTTGTTCTTAACTGACTTGCCTAGTTAAAGGTTACACACACCACTCTGACCAAAAATATTTTTTTTTGGCATTTTACATATGTCCCCATATTCTTTATTTAACTAGGCAAGTCAGTTAAGAACAAATTATGCCTTGTTTAGGGGCAGAACAACAGATTTGACCTTGTCAGCTCGGGGATTTGATCTAGCAACCTTTCGGTTACTGGCCCGACGCTCTAACCACTAGGCTACCTGCCGCCCCCGTTACCAGTAAAACATAATCAAAACCTTTTTCTTTCACTTACTTGCTGTTTCGTTGTTCATTTGTTTAGTTTTTTCATTCTCAACCAGGATTTCTCATACTATGGAACGCCGTTTGGGTCTTTGCATGTCAAATAACACTATTTTACATGTCAAATAAGCTTGTTGACCAATCAGGACCTGAATATGACTGTTCTTCCCCAAAAACATAGCAAACCAACATCTGTTTCAGTAGCTATAGTTAGCTAGCTAACTATATAGCTAGGTGTCATTTAAATAACCCTAATTTATAAGACAGTTATTTGATTAATGATGGTCGGACCCATCTATGTTCAGCTAGCCACAATAAGGATTAGCCACAATAGTGGACTTTGCGGTTAGCCTTCAAATTAAAGAATAGCATAATTCTACTATTTATATTATTTTGCAATGTCAACTCTTTTCAGGTCTCTCCAGAGATGTTCGATTAGGTTTTAAAGTCCGGGCTCTGGCTGGGCCACTCAAGGTCATTCAGAGACTTGTCCCGAAGCCACTCCTGCGTTGTCTTGGCTGTATGCTTAGGATCGTTGTCCTGTTGGAAGGTGAACCTTCACCCCAGTCTGAGGTCCTGAGCATGCTGGAGCAGGTTTTCATCAAGGATCTCTGTACTTTGCTCCATTCATTTTTCCTTCGATCCTGACTAGTCTCCCAGTCCCTGCTGCTGAAAATCATCCTAACAGCTTGATGTTTCCTCCATGGCATTCAGGCCAAAGAGTTCAATCTTGTTTCTCATGGTCAGAGTCCTTTAGGTGCCTTTTGGCAAACTCCAAGCGGGCTGTCGTGCCTTTTACTGAGAAGTGGCTTCCATTTTGCCACAAAAGCCTGGTTGGTGGAGTGCTACAGAGATTGCCCTTCTGGAAAGTTCTCCCATCTCCACAGAGGAACTCTGGAGCTCTGTCAGAGTGACCATTGTTTTATAAATGTGCAAAGAATTCGATACATGTTTTCGCATTGTCATTATGGGGTATGTGTAGATTGACAAAATGTGGGAAGGTCAAACGGTCTGAATACCTTCCGAATGCAGTGTATCTGAAGCCTTGGCTTGACGTAGTCTTCCTCAATGCCCAGACCGGGTCCGTAATAAGGCCTCTGTGCCAATGTGAACGTGTCAGGCAGTTGGAGGGATGAACTTCGCATCAGACCTGAAGAGACACCTCCGTGTGTACAGAATGTCGAATGTCTAGGTCAACAAGTATAAAAACCAACACAGGCCTGAGGCCTACATATAGGACAGGGACTCCTTAAGAAATGACAGAGGGAGGTTTTGTTTTCCCTGTCCCTGCCTGCCCTACAGCTGTCCCATAGTTCATGCTAGCCCTACAGCTGTCCCATAGTTCATGCTAGCCCTACAGCTGTCCCATAGTTCATGCTAGCCCTACAGCTGTCCCATAGTTCATGCTAGCCCTACAGCTGTCCCATAGTTCATGCTAGCCCTACAGCTGTCCCATAGTTCATGCTAGCCCTACAGCTGTCTCATAGTTCATGCTAGCCCTACAGCTGTCCCATAGTTCATGCTAGCCCTACAGCTGTCCCATAGTTCATGCTAGCCCTACAGCTGTCTCATAGTTCATGCTTGCCCTACAGCTGTCTCATAGTTCATGCTTGCCCTACAGCTGTCTCATAGTTCATGCTAGCCCTACAGCTGTCCCATAGTTCATGCTAGCCCTACAGCTGTCCCATAGTTCATGCTAGCCCTACAGCTGTCTCATAGTTCATGCTAGCCCTACAGCTGTCCCATAGTTCATGCTAGCCCTACAGCTGTTACATACATACATACATACATACATACATACAGTGAGGGGAAAAAAGTATTTGATCCCCTGCAGATTTTGTATGTTTGCCTACTGACAAAGAAATGATCAGTCTATAATTTTAATGGTAGGTTTATTTGAACAGTGAGAGACAGAATAACAAAAAAATTCAGAAAAACGCATGTGAAAAATGTTATAAATTGATTTGCGTTTTAATGAGGGAAATAAGTATTTGACCCCTCTGCAAAACATAACTTAGTACTTGGTGGCAAAACCCTTGTTGGAAATCACAGAGGTCAGATGTTTCTTGTAGTTGGCCACCAGGTTTGCACACATCTCAGGAGGGATTTTGTCCCATCTCTTTGCAGATCTTCTCCAAGTCATTAAGGTTTCGAGGCTGATGTTTGGCAACTCGAACCTTCAGCTCCCTCCACAGATTTTCTATGGGATTAAGGTCTGGAGACTGGCTAGGCCACTCCAGGACCTTAATGTGCTTCTTCTTGAGCCACTCCTTTGTTGCCTTGGCCGTGTGTTTTGGGTCATTCTCATGCTGGAATACCCGTCCACGACCCATTTTCAATGCCCTGGCTGAGGGAAGGAGGTTCTCACCCAAGATTTGACGGTACATGGCCCCGTCCATCGTCCCTTTGATGTGGTGAAGTGGTCCTGTCCCCTTAGCAGAAAAACACCCCCAAAGCATAATGTTTCCACCTCCATGTTTGACGGTGGGGATGGTGTTCTTGGGGTCATAGGCAGCATTCCTCCTCCTCCAAACACGGCGAGTTGAGTTGATGCCAAAGAGCTCCAGTTTGGTCTCATCTGACCACAACACTTTCACCCAGTTTTCCTCTGAATTATTGTCAGACGGGCATGTATTTGTGCTTTCTTGAGCAGGGGGACCTTGCGGGCGCTGCAGGATTTCAGTCCTTCACGGCATAGTGTGTTACCAATTGTTTTCTTGGTGACTATGGTCCCAGCTGCCTTGAGATCATTGACAAGATCATCCCGTGTAGTTCTGGGCTGATTCCTCACCGTTCTCATGATCATTGCCACTCCACGAGGTGAGATCTTGCATGGAGCCCAAGGCCGAGGGAGATTGACAGTTCTTTTGTGTTTCTTCCATTTGCGAATAATCGCACCAACTGTTGTCACCTTCTCACCAAGCTGCTTGGCGATGGTCTTGTAGCCCATTCCAGCCTTGTGTAGGTCTACAATCTTGTCCCTGACATCCTTGGAGAGCTCTTTGGTCTTGTCCATGGTGGAGAGTTTAGAATCTGATTGATTGCTTCTGTGGACAGGTGTCTTTTATACAGGTAACAAGCTGAGATTAAGAGCACTCCCTTTAAGAGTGTGCTCCTAATCTCAGCTTGTTACCTGTATAAAAGACACCTGGGAGCCAGAAATCTTTCTGATTGAGAGGGGTTCAAATACTTATTTCCCTCATTTAAAATGCAAATCAATTTATAACATTTTTCACCAGTGTTTTTCTGGATTTTTTTGTTGTTATTCTGTCTCTCACTGTTCATATAAACCTACCATATAAAATTATAGTCTGATCATTTCTTTGTCACTGGGCAAACGTACAAAATCAGCAGGGGATCAAATACTTTTCCCCCTCACTGTATGTGTGTGTGTGTGTGTGTGTGTGTGTATATATATATATTTTTAATAATGACAATTACAACAATACTGAATGAACAATAAACACTTATTTTATCTTAATATAATAAATAAAATCAATTTAGTCTCATAAATAATGAAACATGTTCAATTTGGTTTAAATAATGCAAAAACAGTGTTGGAGAAGAAAGTGAAAGTGCAATATGTGCCATGTAAAAAAGCTACAGTTTAAGAACATGAGAACATATGAAAGCTGGTGGTTCCTTTTAACATGAGTCTTCAATATTCCCAGTTAAGAAGTTTTAGGTTGTAGTTATTATAGGAATTATAGGACTATTTCTCTATACCATTTGTATTTCATATACCTTTGACTATTGGATGTTCTTTTAAATCAAATCAAATTTTATTTGTCACATACACATGGTTAGCAGATGTTAATGCGAGTGTAGCACTATAGTAGATTAGGCACTATAGTATAGATTAGGCACTATAGTATTGCCAGCCTAATCTCGGGAGTTGATAGGCTTGAAGTCATAAACAGCGCTGTGAGTCAAACATTGCTAAGAGCTGCTGGCAAACGCGGGTGGCATCCATAAGTCTAAATATTGCTGTTACATTGCACAACCTTCAATGTTATGTCAGATTTATGTAAAATTCTTCTTTGTTAGGAAGAAATGGTCTTCACACAGTTCGCAACAAGCCAGGCGGCCCAAACTGCTGCATATTCCCTGACTCTACTTGCACTGAACACAAGAGAAGTGACACAATTTCCCTAGTTAATATTGCCTGCTAACATGAATTCATTTTTCTAAATATGCAGGTTTAAAAAATGTACTTGTGTTTTGATTTTAAGAAAGGCATTGATGTTTCATGGTTAGGTACATTGGTGCAACGATTGTGCTTCTTTCACGAATGCCCTTTTGTTAAATCATCACCCGTTTGGCGAAGTTGTAGGCTGTGATTCAATGATAAATTAACAGGCACTGTATTGATTATATGCAACGCAGGACAGCTAGTTAACCTAGTAATATCATCAACCATGTGTAGTTAACATAATCACTAGTTAAGGTTGATTTGTTTTTTTTATAAGATAAGTTTAATGCTAGCTAGCAACTTACCTTGGCTCCTTGCAGCCACAAGGTCCTTTTTGATGCTGCACTCGCGTAACCGGTGGTCAGCCTGCCACGCAGTCTCCTCGTGGATTGCAATGTAATCGGCCATAATCGGCGTCCAAAAAGGCAGATTACCGATTGTTATGAAAACTTCTTACTTGCTCAATTTTACATCCAAAAAATGTTATGAAAAAATTAGCCTGAAAATGTCTCTCGTTGAATGACAACAAGCGCTTAATTGATGAATCCCTGCTGTTGACCAATTTCCGACAAAGGAGTGTATACTTCGGCTACCGACGTCAGCTTGCCTTGAGAAAATGTTTTGTGTACATGAGCAGCCCCCCCAAAAATAATAATAACCTTGCCAAAGACCAAATTGTCACAATGTGATTGTAATATGTGGTCATAAATATATCCAGTCATGCAAATAAGTCTGGGTTTGCGGAGGACACCAGTGAAACTAGTGAGCTGTGCCTGTTTACATTAGACTCCAGTCTTAGTTGTTGATTAACAGAGTTAAATAAGACCTATGGATACAGATATTTAAGCAATCTAGTATTAGACATTTTTGGGGTTGGCTGCAGATCAAGATGCAACATCGAGTGAGTTGTCCCTGTCTGTTATGTGCTTTATATGTTGTGCTTTGCTTACACTAGTCTCTCTCTCCCTTCTCCTTACCCCAGGTGGAGTCATTTATCTTGGACCAGGAGGACTTGGAGAACCCCATCATGAAGACGGCCTCGGAGTTGCTTTTGTCCAGCGCCACAGACGGGGTGGACCTCCGCACCGTCGACCCAGAGACACAGGCCCGCCTCGAGGCCCTGCTAGAGGCTGCAGGTACGA
Organism: Brachymystax lenok tsinlingensis; assembly: GCA_030435695.1. Classification (NCBI taxonomy): domain Eukaryota; kingdom Metazoa; phylum Chordata; class Actinopteri; order Salmoniformes; family Salmonidae; genus Brachymystax; species Brachymystax lenok. Next base: position 28,908,603 of record CM059784.1, on the reverse strand, counting down.
TCTCTAAACCCTGACCTAGACCCAGAGACCTAGGCCTGCCTCAAGGCCCTGCTAGAGGCTGGAAGTACGACCCTGAACCCATCTCTGGGCCCTAACCCTGACCCATGTTGTTCAAAACCCAACTGGGCCCAATCCCACGGTTCAGCCCTGTCCCAAACCTGCCTTTAGCCCTGTCCCAAACCTGCCTTTAGCCCTGTCCCAGACCTGCCATCAGCCCTGTCCCAGACCTGCCATCAGCCCTGTCCCAGACCTGCCTTCAGCCCTGTCCCAGACCTGCCTTCAGCCCTGTCCCAGACCTGCCTTCAGCCCTGTCCCAGACCTGCCTTCAGCCCTGTCCCAGACCTGCCTTCAGCCCTGTCCCAGACCTGCCTTCAGCCCTGTCCCAGACCTGCCTTCAGCCCTGTCCCAAAGTCAATTCACTTCACCTTAAGACTTAGGCCTAGTACCCCATCCAAACCAATTCTATCCAACCCTACTTGACATGAAAGGACCCCACCAGCAACCCCATCCCACCCTACCAGGTCCCAGCTCGCCCCCTCTAGTATTTCCCACAAACCTGAAACCTTGCCTTGCAGACTGTCACTGTTTGATCCATTGAAGTGAACGTGTGGTTATCTGCATCTAACGCAGCATAGCTGTCACCCAACATCCGACCACGTTAGATCACTGATTACTTCAGGGAAAGGCAGGAGGCGTTTCAAACAGGAGAAAAGCCAGCCTGATGGAAAGCCAGAAAGAGAGATGTCCATGTTTCTAATGTCAACATGTGGAATTCTGTGTTAGTGTGTGCTCGCACGTGCCTAGCCTACATGTGTCTGGCTCTTGACTGTTGTAGTGTTAGAGCAGGTACTTATGGGTAAACATCTGAGTGTGTGTGTGTGTGTGTGTGTGTTAGTTATATGGACCAGGGTGTGTCTAGGTTTTACGGTAGGTAACACAGTATTCAATTACCTTAAAAAGCTTTTTGTTAAATATCAACACAACACAAAATGCAAATGACAGGAAAATGTCAAAATGTAGTTTTCTCTTCTCTGAGACACAGGCTGTGTCCAAAATGGCTCCCTATCCCACACCCACAGGTCTATGGGTCCTGATTTAAAAAGTAGTGCACTATATAGGGAATAGGCTGCCGTTTCGGATGCAGTTTCTGTGCTGCATTAATGATTTATTTCACCAAGTCAATTGAGAACCAATTCTCATTTAGAATGACGACCTGGCCAAGAGGCATAACATTACAGCAGAGAACAGGACAACACACAATACCACAAACAGAACACCCTATATACAGAGAAAAGGTACAAATACATAAAATATACAACGTTTACAAAAATAAATTATATATACACAAAAATATGTGGACACCCCTTCAAATTAGTGGATTCTGCTATTTCAGCCATACCCGTTGCTGACAGGTGTATAAAATCGATCACACAGCTATGCGATCTCCATAGACAAACATTGGCAGTAGAATGGCCCTAAGAGCTCAGTGACTTTCAGCGTGGCACCGTCATAGGATGCCACCTTTCCAACAAGTCAGGTTGTCAAAATTCTGCCCTGCTAGAGCTGTCCCGGTCAACTGGAAGTGCTGTTATTGTGAAGTGGAAACTTCTAGGAGCAACAACGTGAAGTGGTAGGCCACACAAGCTCACAGAATGGGACCGCCAAGTGCTGAAGCGCTTAAAAATTGTCTGTCCTCGGTTGCAACACTCACTACCGAGTTCCAAACTGCCTCTGGCAGTAATGTCAGCACAAGACTGTTCGTCTGGAGCTACATGAAATGGGTTTCCTTGGCCGAGCAGCCGCACAGATGCCTAAGATCACCATGCACAATGCCAAGCGTCAGCTGGAGTGATGTAAAGCGCACCGCCATTGGACTTTATTATTTGTCAAATGTTATTAGTAACATGCGCCGAATACCACAGGTGTAGACCTTACAGTGAAATGCTTACTTAAGAGCCCCTAACCAACAATGCAGTTTAAAAAAATATAGATAAGAATAAGAAATAAAGTAACAAGTAATTACAGAGCTGCAGTAAAATAACAATAGCGAGACTACATACAGGGGGGTACCGGTACAGAGTCAATGTGCGGGGGCACCGGTTAGTTGAGGTAATATGTACATGTAGGTAGAGTTATTAAAGTGACTATGCATAGATGATAACAACAGAGAGTAGCAGCAGTGTAAAAGACGGGGGCAATGCAAATAGTCTGGGTAGTCATTTGATTAGATGTTCAGGAGTCGTATGGCTTGGGGGTAGAAGCTCTTTGACCTAGCTCTGGTACCGCCTGCCGTGCGGTAGCAGAAAGAACAGTCTATGACTAGGGTGGCTGGAGTCTTTGACAATTTTTAGGGCCTTCCTCTGACACTGCCTTTTATAGAGGTCCTGGATGGTAGGAAGCTTGGTCCCAGTGATGTACTGGGCTGTTCGCACTACCCTCTGTAGTGGCTTGCGGTCGGAGGCCGAGCAGTTGCCATACCAGGCAGTGATTCAACCGGTCAGGATGCTCTCCGATGGTGCAGCTGTGGAACCTTTTGAGGATACATGCCAAATCTTTTCAGTCTCCTGAGGGGAAATAGGTTTTGCCGTACCCTCTTCACGACTGTCTTGGTGTGCTTGGACCATGTTAGTTTGTTGATGATGTGGACGACAAGGAACTTGAAGCTCTCAACCTGCTCCGTTGACTTTGGAGTGAATAATCACGCTTCACCGTCTGGCTGTCCGACGAAAGAATCTGGATTTGGCAGATGCCAGGAGAATGCTACCTGCCCCGATGCATAGCGCCAACTGTAAAGTTTGGAGGATGGGGAATAATGGTCTGGGGCTGTTTTCTATGGTTCGGTCTAGGCCCCTTAGTTCCAGTGAAGGGACATCTTAACGCTACAGCATACAAGAAATGGTTTGTTGAGATCGGTGTGGAAAAATTTGACTGGCCTGCACAGAGCCCTGACCTCAACCCCATTGAACACAGGCCTAATCGCCCAACATCAGTGGCTGACTTCACTAATGCTCTTGTGGCTGAATGGAAGCAAGTCCCCGCAATGTTCCAACATCTAGTGGAAAGCCTTCACAGAACAGTCAAGGTTGTTATAGCAGCAAAGGGAGGACCAATTCCATATTAATTCCCATGATTTTGGAATGAGATGTTCGACGAGCAGGTGTCCACATACTTTACAAATGTTTTTAAATGATGGATCCCCATTAGCTGCTGCCAAAGCAGCAGCTACTCTTCCTGTGGTCCAGCAAAGTTAAGGCAGTTTATACAATTTTAAAAACATTACAATACTTTCACAGATTTCACAACACTGTGTGCCCTCAGGCCCCTACTCCACCACTTCCACATATCTACAGTACTAAACCGAAGTGTATGTATAGTGCGTATGTTATCGTGTGCGTATGCATGTGTCTGTGCCAATATTTTTTTTTGCTTCACAGTCCCCGCTGTTCCATAAGGTGTTTTTTTTATCTGTTTTTTTTTTAAATCTAATTTTACTGCTTGCTTGTGGTCATCTAGTGTATCTATGTTGTTGTTTATGTGGAGTTATGGGTCAATTTGCATATTTTTCCTCTACATGAAAATCCTTTTTATTTTGCTTTAAAACCATTTTGACACATTCGCCCCATTTATTTATAGAAATACTATGTTTTGTCATACACCAGGTAGGTGCGGTGACGTGGTGGTTTACAGGGTCAGCCATAGTAGTACGGCGCCCCCTGGAGCAAATTGGAGTTAAGTGCTCAATGACATATCGACAGATTTTTCACCTTGAATGCTCGGGTATTGGCCCAATACCCTTTTGGTTACTGGCCCAACGATTTAACCGCTAGGATAGCTGCCACCCTAATGAGAAACATTCACACTGGGTTAGTGCAGAAATACCACAATAACAGGAGGCTAAAATGGCAACACGGCAGACTGAATGATCAGCAGGCATATTGAACAGTCAGCAGGTCATGTTTTTAAAGGAGTGTGGTGGATTAAATGTGGCAAGTTTGAAGGTCTTATGCAGCTCCTTCCAGTCGTTGGCGTCGGAAAACTGGAATGATTGATTGCCACAGGAAGTGCTGGGCTTGGAATGACCAGTACAATTCCTCTACCAGAGAGCAGGTTGCTATTGGTAGTGGAGATGTTGAGGAGAGCTGAGGTAGAGGGGGGACTTGTAAATAAATTGGTACCATTGGGTCTGGTGTCGTGTATGTAATGAGGGCCAGTTGACCAGGGTGTAAAGGTCACAGTGATAAGTGTTTAAGGGGGCACTGGTAACAAAGCGGATGGCAGTGTGGTAAATTACAAGTTCTTTGAGGGAGGTTTTGGGGGCAAGCCTGTAAACTACATCGTCATACTCCAGGATTGGCAGTATGGTCATTTTTACAAGGGTGTGCTTGGCTGAGTGGGTGAAGGATGTTTTGTTGCGGTTTAGGAAACCAATTCTGGATGTAAATTTAGACTAGGGTGATGTGTGTATGGATTGAGGTTGACAATGTTAGGAGAGTAGGGAGGTTGAGGTAAGTTCCGGTTGAAGAGCATACATTTAGTTTTTTTGGTATTGGTAAGGTCAGAGAAGGTATGATGGATGTTAAAGCTATGTTGTCGGGTGGTTACACAGTGTTCAGGGAGGAGCCAGTTGTGTACAGGATAGTGTCATAAAGGTGGATGAGGGTTACTAGAAGCATGCGCAACATTCTTAATATACACCGAGAATAGGGTCGGCCCAAGAATCTATCCTTGTGGAACTCCTGTAGATACAGCCAGTGGTTTAGAAAGCATTGGATTGTACACGGCCAGATAAATAGTTTTCAAACTAGGCTAGACAATCCTCAGAACCCTAGGTCGCTGACTGTGTTGATCAGGATGCAGTGGTTAACAGAGTCAAAGGCTTTGGCCAGATCAGTAAAAAAAAGCAGCACAACACTGCTTGTTGTCAAAAGCCGTTGTGATGTTGTTTAGACAGGACAATACAACGATTCAACCACCCAGACATCAGCCCTCCACTACTTGCCCTGCCTGCCTGCCTGGGGTAACATTGTAAAATCCTTCTGACAACCAGGTGTAGGCTAAGTTTAGACTCACTCACACGGGCAGAGCAGAAGGTAGTGGTGATGAACACTGACTGGCAGGACCCACCCACTTCTAAACTCTTCTGGTACATAGATGGTGCCGTACTGTATGGCTGCTGTCTTGAGCTCTGACCCAACTTGGCTTCTTTCTGATTATTTTGCTGTTTGCTGTCTTTTGGGGGGGTTCTTTCTCTTGCTAGCTTGCTCTCACTTTCTCCTTCGTCTCATGTCAACGGACACACGCACACAGTATTTTGGCTTGGCTGACCTCCCTGGATGGGAAGTGGGTCTTGCTCCTTGTGAAAGAGATCCTTCAGTATGTTAACAGAACAAACAGTGTTTTTTTCCCTCCTGCCGCCTCCTCTTTCACTCTCCTCCCTCCCTTCCCTCCCTGTCTTCTGCTGGCTTTCTCTTCCCTCCCTCTCTCCCACTCACACACACTCGTGTATGACGACATTCCTGTTTTTCTCCCTGCTGTGGCTGTCTTGTCCAACACCTTCTACACACAGTGCTAGTCCACCAGGCTAGGTCTCATCTGTAATTCACAAGACAGAGCCCTGCTAGCCTATAGGCCCCCAAGCCCCTCGCCCCAACCTTCTGGCCCCTAGCTAGCCCCACCCTTCTGGCCCCTAGCTAGCCCCTACCCTTCTGGCACCTAGCTAGCCCCTACCCTTCTGGCACCTAGCTAGCCCCTACCCTTCTGGCACCTAGCTAGCCCCTACCTTTCTGGCACCTAGCTAGCCCCTACCCTTCTGGCACCTAGCTAGCCCCTACCCTTCTGGCACCTAGCTAGCCCCTACCCTAGCCAGCCCCCTAGACACTAGCCACCCCTTAGCCCTTTAGGTAGCACCCTAACCCATAACTTAGACTCTAGTGTAGCCCCCAGGCACTTGGGTTAGATCTGTGAGGACTGGGTCAGTCGGGGGAGGCCATATGTCTACATTTTCACCTAGCTTCTCAGGGGGAAAGGTGGAAATACTTTCACGTGACTTAATGTGAAAATATCTCTTGACCAAGAGGTTTTAACAAGATACACAGAGTGTACAAAATATTAGGAACCCCTTCTGTCCTCAGAACAGCCTCAATTCATCGGGGCATGGACTCTACAAGGTGTCAAAAGCATCCACAGGGATGCTGGCCCATGTTGACTCCAATGCCTCCCACAGTTGTCAAGTTGGCTGGATGTCCTTTGGTTGGTAGACCATTCTTGATAAACACGGGAAACTGTTTTGCGTGAACAACCCAGCAGCGTTGCAGTTCTTGGCACACACACAATCCATGTCTCAAATGTGTCAAGGCTCAAGCATCCTTTAACGTGTCTCCTCCCCTTCATCTACACTGACTGAAGTGGATTTAACAAGTGACATCAATAAGGGATCATAGCGTTCACCTGGATTCACCTGTTCAGTCTATTTCATGGACAGAGCACTATGTGTCATGGTTTGTACACTCAGTGTATTTACCCAAGACTGTTAAGCTTGTCAAATCTGTTTTCGTGATTTGGATCTAACCCATGCTTGTGTTTTTGTTGTTGTTTTCATGTATGCCGCTACTAACATTGGATTGGATTGGCTGTGGCTGGACTTGCCTCTACGATCACCTGCCTGGCTTCTTTGGTGTGGTTTTGCCCCCATGCCTGTGTTTCCTGTGATGACCTTTAACCCGGAAGGCATTGGTAAACTGTCAACTGCGGATGGTAAAGCGTTTGCAGATCCTGAGGTGCTGCGGAGGCTGACGTCGTCCGTGAGCTGTGCCCTGGACGAGGCGGCTGCCGCCCTGACGCGCATGAGAGCCGAGAACACACTCAACGCTGGCCAGGCCGACAAGTATGTATCTACCCCAGTCCATCTATCAATTCATCTATCGATACATGAGAGATCACACTCAACGCTGGCCAGGCCGACAAGTATGTGAGACCAACTGAATATAGCAGTCAATATCTGAATGTCAGTCAATGTATTACCTCTGTGATCAATATGTCACTCCATCAAACAGTTTAGTCAAGCATCAGATGTCTGGTAGTTTCTCTGTCACAGTAATAGCAGAAGTGTGATTATGAGCTGTGTGTGTTAGGTGTGTGTGTGTGTGTGTGTGCAGGCATTAGTTGTGTTTGTGCAAGTGTGTGCGTGTATGTAAGGGGTGTGTGTTCTCCTGTCACAGTGGCAGTAATTGTAGCTGTTTGATTACGAAGTGTGTGTGTTAGGTGTGTGTGTGTTAGGTGTGTGTGTGGTGTGTGTGCGTGTTAGGTGTGTGCGTGTTAGGTGTGTGTGTGTGTGTGTTAGGTGTGTGTGTGTGTGTGTGTGTTAGGTGTGTGTGTGTGTGTGTGTGTGTGTGTGTGTGTGTGTGTGCGTGTTAGGTGTGCGTGTGTGTGTGTTAGGTGTGTGTGTGGTTGTTCTCCTGTCACAGTGGCAGTAATTGTAGCAGTCTGGTTATTTTCAGCCGTAGTCTAGCGGAGGCGTGTTCGGACGGAGACGTGAACGCCGTGAGGAAGCTGCTAGACGAGGGGCGGAGCGTCAACGAACACACTGAGGAGGGAGAGAGTCTTCTCTGCCTCGCCTGCTCTGCTGGATACTATGAACTCGCACAGGTGTGTGTGTCAGAGAGAGAGAAGTGTGTGTGTGCCTGAGAGAGCAGTGTGTGTGCCTGAGAGAGCAGTGTGTGTGTCTGAGAGAGAGCAGTGTGTGTGTCTGAGAGAGAGCAGTGTGTGTGTCTGAGAGAGAGCAGTGTGTGTGTGTCTGAGAGAGAGCAGTGTGTGTGTCTGAGAGAGAGCAGTGTGTGTGTCTGAGAGAGAGCAGTGTGTGTGTCTGAGAGAGAGCAGTGTGTGTCTGAGAGAGAGCAGTGTGTGTGTCTGAGAGAGAGCAGTGTGTGTGTCTGAGAGAGAGCAGTGTGTGTGTCTGAGAGAGAGCAGTGTGTGTGTCTGAGAGAGAGAGCAGTGTGTGTCTGAGAGAGAGCAGTGTGTCTGTCTGAGAGAGAGAGCAGTGTGTCTGTCTGAGAGAGAGAGCAGTGTGTCTGTCTGAGAGAGAGAGCAGTGTGTCTGTCTGAGAGAGAGAGAGCAGTGTGTCTGTCTGAGAGAGAGAGCAGTGTGTCTGTCTGAGAGAGAGAGCAGTGTGTCTGTCTGAGAGAGAGAGCAGTGTGTGTGTCTGAGAGAGAGAGCAGTGTGTGTGTCTGAGAGAGAGAGCAGTGTGTGTGTCTGAGAGAGAGAGCAGTGTGTGTGTCTGAGAGAGAGAGCAGTGTGTGTGTCTGAGAGAGAGAGCAGTGTGTGTGTCTGAGAGAGAGAGCAGTGTGTGTGTCTGAGAGAGAGAGCAGTGTGTGTGTCTGAGAGAGAGAGCAGTGTGTGTGTGTCTGAGAGAGAGAGCAGTGTGTGTGTGTCTGAGAGAGAGAGCAGTGTGTGTGTGTCTGAGAGAGAGAGCAGTGTGTGTGTGTCTGAGAGAGAGAGCAGTGTGTGTGTTTTTTCAATAAGACATTTTAGTAACTTCTGTGAACGGTCTCCTCTTTTTGCGGGTTATGTCAGAATGCGGTTCAGTCCCCCACTATCTCTCTGCGGCATACATTTACATTGTATGAGCTCTGACCCCTGCTGTGATTGGTTGTTAGGTGCTGCTGGCCATGCATGCCAACGTGGAGGACCGGGGGATTAAAGGTGACATCACTCCCCTGATGGCGGCGGCGAGCGGCGGTTACGTCGACATCGTCAAGCTGCTCCTGGTCCACGGGGCTGACGCCAACGCACAGTCCTCCACCGGTACGAATTCACACACGTTTCTTTATCGTTTTCCATCTGCCTTGCTCAATGTGCCAACATGTTTAGATTTCTGCTTGGACGATATGTCCCTATGCACCATCTAGCCCCCATCTAGCCCCCATCTAGCCCCCATCTAGCCCCCATCTAGCCCCCATCTAGCCCCCATCTAGCTCCATTGAGTTGCATTAAATCTAAATATCACTAACACGTGTTATATCTAGGCCTTCTCGCCCTGTAGGTAACACAGCCCTGACGTATGGTCTCTCTCTCCCTCTGTAGGTAACACAGCCCTGACGTATGGTCTCTCTCTCGCCCTGTAGGTAACACAGCCCTGACGTATGGTCTCTCTCTCCCTCTGTAGGTAACACAGCCCTGACGTATGGTCTCTCTCTCCCTCTGTAGGTAACACAGCCCTGACGTATGGTCTCTCTCTCCCTCTGTAGGTAACACAGCCCTGACGTATGGTCTCTCTCTCCCTCTGTAGGTAACACAGCCCTGACGTATGGTCTCTCTCTCCCTCTGTAGGTAACACAGCCCTGACGTATAGTCTCTCTCTCGCCCTGTAGGTAACACAGCCCTGACGTATGGTCTCTCTCTCCCTCTGTAGGTAACACAGCCCTGACGTATAGTCTCTCTCTCCCTCTGTAGGTAACACAGCCCTGACGTATGGTCTCTCTCTCGCCCTGTAGGTAACACAGCCCTGACGTATGGTGTCTCTCTCCCTCTGTAGGTAACACAGCCCTGACGTATGGTCTCTCTCTCGCCCTGTAGGTAACACAGCCCTGACGTATGGTCTCTCTCTCCCTCTGTAGGTAACACAGCCCTGACGTATAGTCTCTCTCTCGCCCTGTAGGTAACACAGCCCTGACGTATGGTCTCTCTCTCCCTCTGTAGGTAACACAGCCCTGACGTATGGTCTCTCTCTCCCTCTGTAGGTAACACAGCCCTGACGTATGGTGTCTCTCTCCCTCTGTAGGTAACACAGCCCTGACGTATGCGTGTGCTGGGGGGTTTGTGGATGTGGTGAAGGTTCTCCTAAAGGAGGGGGCCAACATCGAGGACCACAACGAGAACGGCCACACACCTCTAATGGAGGGGGCGAGCGCGGGCCACGTGGAGGTGGCCAGGGTTCTGCTGGAGTACGGCGCCGGGATCAACACACACTCCAACGAGTTTAAGGAGAGCGCCCTCACACTCGCCTGCTACAAAGGTCTTCTTCACTTCTCTTCTAAGTATTCAAATGTTCCCTTTGATTGTTTTAGATGTTTTCTTGTGGCGCTCGCTCACATATCCCCCCAATGCAACCTGCGTAGTCTCAGACAACAAAATAACATCCTCTGCTTCTCTCTCCTTCCCCCGCCCTCTCTCCTTCCCCGGCCCTCTCTCCTTCCCCCGCCCTCTCTCCTTCCCCCGCCCTCTCTCCTTCCCCGCCCTCTCTCCTTCCCCGCTCTCTCTCTCCTTCCCCGCCTCTCTCTCTCTCTCTCTCTCTCCTTCCCCGCCTCTCTCTCTCTCTCTCTCTCTCTCTCCTTCCCGCCCTCTCTCTCTCTCTCTCTCTCTCTCCTTCCCCGCCCTCTCTCTCTCTATATATATATATATATATATATATATATATATATATATATAATCTCTATCCGCACACATACATTTAGGTCATCTGGACATGGTGAGGTTTCTGCTGGAAGCCGGGGCAGATCAGGAGCATAAGACTGATGAGATGCACACAGCGCTGATGGAAGCCTGCATGGTGAGCATATGACCCAACACACAGCCCCTCTCTTCCTTCTCCCTGCTTGTGTGTGTAACTCTGTGTCATAACCAACTCAGGTGCTTATGTTGTCCCTGTGTGTGTGTGTGCTCTTCCTGTCCCAGGATGGGCATGTGGAGGTGGCACGGCTGCTGTTGGACAGCGGGGCGCAGGTCAACATGCCAGCTGACTCCTTCGAGTCGCCCCTCACCCTGGCAGCCTGCGGCGGGCACGTAGATCTAGCAGCTCTGCTCATAGAGAGAGGAGCCAACCTAGAGGAGGTGAGGAGCAACTCACAGTCCTAAAACAGTCACTGTTTTAATATGCGTGGGTGAGTGATGAGGGTTACAGCCCTCTGATGGGTTAGGGTCTCACAGAGAGACGGTGAATCCCAAAGCAACGCTCTGAGGAACCACTGAGGGGCTCAGTAAATCCATCAGCTTCAGGACACTCTGACTTACATTATGCAGTTCATGTTCCACTTTTAAATAATTAAACAAGCATGAAATTCAAATGAACAAACCCCCCCTGTCATTTTTACAAGATTTAACCCTCAGTAACAGTTAAGTGTTTAATTTGGGGGGTCTTTTTTTAGCTTTTACATGTGTCAAGTCTCAACATCAGACAAACCAATGCACGTGTCATGTAATTAGTCACGCCTCTCCATTCTTTTGTGAAATTGCACAAATCAACACAGTGCCTTGTGGGATTCCACTTTGCTATGGGACTGGCAGCATTGCAGGCTCAGCTCACTCAGTGCTTACTGGAGTAGCTAATTAGGCCCTACGCCCTTGATCATCTTCACTCCTTCAGCTTTGGGACACTTGTGCAAATGGAGGGGTGAGGGGAAGGGGTTGTTTTGGGATTCAGCCGCTGAGTCCTGTAACAGTATGTTTTAATGTGTCTAGGTGAATGATGAAGGTTACACCCCTCTGATGGAGGCAGCCAGAGAAGGCCATGAAGAGATGGTGGCCCTGCTACTGGCTCAGGGTAATCAACTGGCTCATAAATGGATACCTGCACACTGTTCAATGCTGTTTCATGTATACTATGTTATTGTGTGCATTGAAGTGCTTTGTCAGGCCTGTTGGTGAGGGTCTCACTCCTAATATAGACACTTATCTTTCTCTCTCTCACTCTCCTCCCTCCGTCTCTCACTCTCCTCCCTCTCTCACTCTCCTCCTTCCCCCCTCCAGGTGCGAACATCAACGCCCAGACAGAGGAGACCCAGGAGACAGCCCTGACCCTGTCCTGCTGTGGAGGGTTCCTGGAGGTGGCGGACTTCCTCATCAAGGCCGGGGCCGACATCGAGCTGGGCTGCTCCACGCCACTCATGGAGGCTGCACAGGAGGGTCACCTGGAGCTGGTCAAATACCTGCTGGCTGCAGGTACACACACACACACACACCTGGAGCTGGTCAAATACCTGCTGGCTGCAGGTACACACACACACACCTGGAGCTGGTCAAATACCTGCTGGCTGCAGGTACACACACACACACACACACACCTGGAGATGGTCAAATACCTGCTGGCTGCAGGTACACACACACACACACACACCTGGAGATGGTCAAATACCTGCTGGCTGCAGGTACACACACACACACACACACCTGGAGCTGGTCAAATACCTGCTGGCTGCAGGTACACACACACACACACACCTGGAGCTGGTCAAATACCTGCTGGCTGCAGGTACACACACACACCTGGAGCTGGCCAAATACCTGCTGGCTGCAGGTACACACACACACCTGGAGCTGGTCAAATACCTGCTGGCTGCAGGTACACACACACACCTGGAGCTGGCCAAATACCTGCTGGCTGCAGGTACACACACACTTGGAGCTGGTCAAATACCTGCTGGCTGCAGGTACACACACACACCTGGAGCTGGCCAAATACCTGCTGGCTGCAGGTACACACACACACACTTGGAGCTGGTAAAATACCTGCTGGCTGCAGGTACACACACACACCTGGAGCTGGCCAAATACCTGCTGGCTGCAGGTACACACACACACACACACACACACACACCTGGAGCTGGTCAAATACCTGCTGGCTGCAGGTACACACACCTGGAGCTGGCCAAATACCTGGTGGCTGCAGGTACACACACACACCTGGAGCTGGCCAAATACCTGCTGGCTGCAGGTACACACACACACCTGGAGCTGGCCAAATACCTGCTGGCTGCAGGTACACACACACACCTGGAGCTGGTCAAATACCTGCTGGCTGCAGGTACACACACACACACTTGGAGCTGGTCAAATACCTGCTGGCTGCAGGTACACACACACACACACCTGGAGCTGGCCAAATACCTGCTGGCTGCAGGTACACACACACACACTTGGAGCTGGTCAAATACCTGCTGGCTGCAGGTACACACACACACACACCTGGAGCTGGCCAAATACCTGCTGGCTGCAGGTACACACACACACACACACACTTGGAGCTGGTCAAATATTGAGGCTTCTTTGTTTGATCTTTAGTATTTGTGTAGGGTACTTACAGTGGGGAAAAAAAGTATTTAGTCAGCCACCAATTGTGCAAGTTCTCTCACTTAAAAAGATGAGAGAGGCCTATAATTTTCATCATAGGTACACTTCAACTATGACAGACAAAATGAGGAAAAAAAATCCAGAAAATCACATTGTAGGATTTTTAATGAATTTATTTGCAAATTATGGTGGAAAATAAGTATTTGGTCACATACAAACAAGCAAGATTTCTGGCTCTCACAGACCTGTAACTTCTTCTTTAAGAGGCTCCTCTGTCCTCCACTCATTACCTGTATTAATGGCACCTGTTTGAACTTGTTATCAGTATAAAAGACACCTGTCCACAACCTCAAACAGTCACACTCCAAACTCCACTATGGCCAAGACCAAAGAGCTGTCAAAGGACACCAGAAACAAAATTGTAGACCTGCACCAGGTTGGGAAGACTGAATCTGCAATAGATAAGCAGCTTGGTTTGAAGAAATCAACTGTGGGAGCAATTATTAGGAAATGGAAGACATACAAGACCACTGATAATCTTCCTCGATCTGGGGCTCCACGCAAGATCTCACCCCGTGGAGTCAAAATGATCACAAGAACGGTGAGCAAAAATCCCAGAACCACACGGGGGGGCCTAGTGAATGACCTGCAGAGAGCTGGGACCAAAGTAACAAAGCCTACCATCAGTAACACACTACGCCGCCAAGGACTCAAATCCTGCAGTGCCAGACGTGTCCCCTGCTTAAGCCAGTACATGTTCAGGCCGTCTAAAGTTTGCTAGAGAGCATTTGGATGATCCAGATGAGGATTGGGAGAATGTCAGATGAAACCAAAATAGAACTTTTTGGTAAAAACTCAACTCGTCGTGTTTGGAGGACAAAGAATGCTGAGTTGCATCCAAAGAACACCATACCTACTGTGAAGCATGGGGTGGAAACATCATGCTTTGGGGCTGTTTATCTGCAAAGGGACCAGGACGACTGATCCGTGTAAAGGAAAGAATGAATGGGGCCATGTATCGTGAGATTTTGAGTGAAAACCTCCTTCCATCAGCAAGGGCATTGACGATGAAACGTGGCTGGGTCTTTCAGCATGACAATGATCCCAAACACACCGCCCGGGCAACAAAGGAGTGGCTTCAGAAGAAGCATTTCAAGGTCCTGGAGTGGCCTAGCCAGTCTCCAGATCTCAACCCCATAGAAAATCTTTGGAGGGAGTTGAAAGTCCGTGTTGCCCAGCGACAGCCCCAAAACATCACTGCTCTAGAGGAGATCTGCATGGAGGAATGGGCCAAAATACCAGCAACAGTGTGTGAAAACCTTGTGAAGACTTACAGAAAACGTTTGACCTCTGTCATTGCCAACAAAGGGTATATAACAAAGTATTGAGATAAACTTTTGTTATTGACCAAATACTTATTTTCCACCATAATTTGCAAATAAATTCATTAAAAATCCTACAATGTGATTTTCTGGATTTTTTTTCCTCATTTTGTCTGTCATAGTTGAAGTGTACCTATGATGAAAATTACAGGCCTCTCTCATCTTTTTAAGTGAGAGAACTTGCACAATTGGTGGCTGACTAAATACTTTTTTTCCCCACTGTATGTGAGACTCCAGGCCTTAGCCTAGAAACTAGATGGCTGTTGTAAGTGAAGTTGACAACTTCTACCTTTTTAACAGGGCTTGTTAGTTTTTTTGGTCTTCGCTGAACTCTGACCTCTCTCTATAGGGGCAAACGTGCACGCTACCACGGCGACAGGAGACACAGCGCTGACGTACGCGTGTGAGAACGGACACACCGACGTGGCCGACGTTCTACTGCAGACTGGAGCCGATCTGGTACACAAACACCTGTTATCTCTTTCATTCTGTCACCATCTCCCTCTCTGTTTTATCTTCCCTGTTATCTCTTTCATTCTGTCACCATCTCCCTCTCTGTTTTATCTTCCCTCTTATCTCTTTCATTCTGTCACCATCTCCCTCTCTGTTTTATCTTCCCTGTTATCTCTTTCATTCTGTCACCATCTCCCTCTCTGTTTTATCTTCTCTGTGTGTGTGTGTTTTTACTATACTTGTTGGTACCAGAAGTCCTCACAAGGATAGTAAAACAATAACATTCGGACATTACTATTTTAGGCTTAGGGGTTATGTTTAGGGTTAGAATTAAGGTTGGGGTTAGGAGTTACGGTTAGGTATAGTTTTAGGGTTTGGGGTTAGGCTTAGGGTTAGATTTAGGGGTTAGGGAAAATATAATTTTGGATGGGAATCAATTCTTTGGTCCCCACAAGGATAGCAATACAAAACTAGCAATACATGTCCTCTCCTAAAATCCACTTCCTGTTTGTTCTCCAGGAGCATGAGTCTGAGGGGGGGAGGACGCCCCTGATGAAGGCAGCCAGAGCAGGACACCTCTGCACCGTGCAGTTCCTCATCAGCAAGGGTGGGTTAGGTTAGACTGAATCTTTTTTTTACCTCTACTATGCCCTCCTTAAAACAATGTCCTACTATGGCAGCCACTGGAAGGAGTAGCTGAAGTCACAGAGTGAGTGCTTTGCATAGGTGCTTTGCTGGGACTGAAAAAAACATGCTTGGAATGTAAAATAACGGGTTTTACCAGGCCCCATCCTTTTAAAATAACGGGTTTTACCAGGCCCCATCCTTTTAAAATAACGGGTTTTACCAGGCCCCATCCTTTTAAAATAACGGGTTTTACCAAGCCCCATCCTTTTAAAATAACGGGTTTTACCAGGCCCCATCCTTTTAAAATAACGGGTTTTACCAGGCCCCATCCTTTTAAAATAACGGGTTTTACCAGGCCCCATCCTTTTTAAAATAACGGTTCTGTTCCAGAATCTCCTTCGTTCCTCAATGCTGTTATTTTCCGGTTTCCTGAACTGGTTCCAACCCCTGGTTCTAATATTCTTTGGGTTAGACTGCATTAAAAAACAAGTCCCTCATTTAGGATCTACATTCATTTTGAACTATTGTTGTTATGAAACAATTGATTCTTAAAAGTTAATTTAAAGTGTAAGTTTCTTTCCTGTGTTGTGTCCAGGTGCTAATGTGAACAGAGCGACGGCTAACAAGGACCACACGGTGGTGTCTCTGGCCTGCGCTGGAGGACACCTGGCTGTGGTAGAGCTGCTGCTGACGCACGGCGCTGACCCCACGCACAGACTGAAGGTAGATAACACACACACCTGACCCCACACACAGACTGAAGGTAGATAAAACACACCTGACCCCACACACAGACTCAAGGTAGATAACACACACACCTGACCCCACACACAGACTGAAGGTAGATAACACACACACCTGACCCCACACACAGACTGAAGGTAGATAACACACACACCTGACCCCACACACAGACTGAAGGTAGATAACACACCATCATCAAATAACACCATCAAACTCATAAGGAAGCTGTTCAACTCAGCCAGAGTAACAAGAGTATCAGAATAGAAAAAGTGAACTTTGAAGCCTCATGCAGACTTAAAATCACTTTCTGTTTCTCCTCCAATAGGACGGCTCGACAATGCTGATTGAAGCTGCTAAGGGCGGCCACACCAACGTGGTGTCCTACCTGCTAGACTTCCCTAACAACATCCTGTCTGTCCACGCGCCCGACCTCTGCCAACTCACCCCCCCCTCACAAGACCCCTCTCAGGTTAATGGTTTTTATGAAATAGTTTTGTGCTATTGAAACAGAAAATGGCCGGCATGGAAATTGTGTTTAACTAGTTGTCAAAGTGTTTGATGTTTTACCACCACTCATCTGTCCCCAGGTTCCTCGTGTCCCATTCCAGGCCCTGGCCATGGTGGTGCCCCCCCAGGAGCCAGACAGAGCCCCCTCCAACATCACCACGCCCCCGCCACCCGTCACCAGCAAAGGTAAAACGGGGAGCCTTGGCTCGGCCTGTTATGAACGGGGAGCCTTGGCTCGGCCTGTTATGAACGGGGAGCCTTGGCCCGGCCTGTTATGAACGGGGAGCCTTGGCCCGGCCTGTTTTGAACGGGGAGCCTTGGCTCGGCCTGTTATGAACGGGGAGCCTTGGCCCGGCCTGTTATGAACGGGGAGCCTTGGCCCGGCCTGTTATGAACGGGGAGCCTTGGCCCGGCCTGTTATGAACGGGGAGCCTTGGCCCGGCCTGTTATGAACGGGGAGCCTTGGCCCGGCCTGTTATGAACGGGGAGCCTTGGCCCGGCCTGTTATGAACGGGGAGCCTTGGCCTGGCCTGTTCTATACTGAACAAAAATATAAATGCGACATGCAACAATTTCCCAGATTTTACTGAGTTACAGTTCATATAAGGAAATCAGTCAATTAAAATAAATTCATTAGGCCGTAATCTATGGATTTCACATGACTGGGAATACAGACATCCATCTGTTGGTCACTGATACCTTTAAAAGAAAAAGGTAGGGGCGTGGATCAGAAAACCAGACCGTATCTGGTGTGACCATTTGCCTCATGCAGTGCGACACGTCTCCTTCACGTAGAGTTGACCAGGCTGTTGATAGTGGCCTGAGGAATGTTGTCCCACTCTTTTTCAATGGCTGTGCGAAGTTGCTGGATATTGGCGTGAACGGGAATACACTGTCGCACATGTCGATCCAGAGCATCCCTAACTGGCTCCATGGGTGACATGTCTGGTGATTATGCAGGTCATTGAAGAACTGGGACATTTTCAGCTTCCAGGAATTGTGTACAGATCCTTGCGACATGGAGCTGTGCATTATCATGTTGAAACATGAGGGGATGGCAGCGGGTGAGTGGCACGACTATGGGGCTCGGGATCTCGTCACAATATCTCTGTGCATTCCAATTGCCATACACGTGGTCTGCGGTTGTGAGGCCGGTTGGACGTACTTCCAAATTCTCTAAAACGACGCTGGAGGTAGCTTATGGGTAGAGAAATGAACATTCAATTGTCTTGCAACAGCTCTGGTGGACATTCCTGCAGTCAGCATGCCAATTGCATGCTCCCTCAAAACCTGAGACATCTGGCATTGGGCTGTGTGACAAAACTGCACATTTTAGTGGCCTTTTATTGTCCCCAGCACAAGGTGCGCCTGTGTAATGGTCATGCTGTTTAATCAGCTTCTTGATATGGAACACATCTGTCAGGTGGATGGATTATCTTGGCAAAGGAGAAATGCTCACTAACAGGGATGTAAACACATTTGTGCACAACATTTGAGAGAAATTAGCTTTGTGCATATGGAACATTTCTGGGGTCATTTATTTCAGCTCATGAAACATTATGCGTGTTTTATATTTTTGTTCAGTATACATATCAAAAGTGTCTAACGATGACTTCAACTGATGAGGAATTGACTTTATTGTAGTGTGACCTAATCTTCCTCTCATCCCTTTATCCCTCAATCCTTCTCATCCCTCTTCCTCCATCCCTCCTCTCCAGGTTCGTCCAAGCAGAGACACGCTGCCATCCCTCCCAGCCCCTCCAGTCCAGGGGGGGTACGTCCCGGCCCAGGTCCCGGGGATGCAGAGGCCTTGCCCCCCCTTCCACCTGTGCCAGCCCCTGGAGTGTATTGTGGAGGAGACAGAGGGCAAGCTGAACGAGCTGGGCCAGAGGATCTCCGCCATAGAGAAGGCCCAGCTGCAGTCTCTGGAACTCATCCAGGGAGAGCCGCTCACCAAAGACAAGATCGAAGAGCTGAAGAAGAGCCGCGAGGAGCAGGTGAGAGCAGACGGAGGATCATTCGTAGGTATAGGACCACAGAGATCCTATGGAATTATTAGAGGGCATGAGGTCATAGACCAGCGTTTCCTAAACTTGGTCCTGGGGACCCCAAGGGGTGCACGTTTTGGTTTTTGCCTGAGCAAATTGATTCAAATAATCAAATATTTTTTTGAATCAGCTGTGTAGTGCTAGTGCAAGAACCAACATGTGGACACCTTGGGGTCCCGAGGACCGAGTTTGGGAAATTGTCATAGACCCTCAATATAGGGCACACAATGGAAAATGTTGTCAAAAAAACATGTACAACCCATGTTGCATTTTTTTCCCAGGTAGTTTAGTCTCTGTTTTATTTATTTCTTTATTTAGTTTGGTGCCTAATGAACACCACCCAGGTCTGATAGGACCAGATGGGTCTAGGATATCTCTCAACCAATGGATGAGCGAGGTCTGACCATAGACCTATGCGTGTGTCCTCTAGGTCCAGAAGAAGAAGAAGATCCTGAAGGAGCTGCAGAAGGTGGAGCGCCAGCTGCAGTTGAAGACCCAGCAGCAGTTCACCAAAGAGTACATGGAGGCCAAGGGCCTGAAGGAAGAGCAGGAGGCAGGCCAGGGCCCGGGACCAGGGCCGGGGGAAGGGGCCAACACTACCATGCCTGGGGCCCTCACAGCACCACCAGGGGTTAACACGCACACACAGCCCGGGTCGGACACAGGGTCTGACGAGGAGGAGAACAGAGAGGAAGAAGAAGAAGAAGATGATGATGAGGAGGTTAGGAGGAGTTGGCGGTGGTCTGTTATTTCTGAGTAATCAGGAGTTTCTGCTTCTCTGGCATTCTCTTCCCCTCATATCTAATAGAAACACAACTATCATCCCCTCATATCTAATAGAAACACAACTATCATCCCCTCATATCTAATAGAAACACAACTATCATCCCCTCATATCTAATAGAAACACAACTATCATCCCCTCATATCTAATAGAAACACAACTATCATCCCCTCATATCTAATAGAAACACAACTATCATCCCCTCATATCTAATAGAAACACAACTTTCATCCCCTCATATCTAATAGAAACATGAGGAGATGATATGAGGGGAACACAGCTGTCGTCCCCTCGTGTTGAATAGAGACACAGCTGTCGTCCCCTCGTGTTGAATAGAGACACAGCTGTCCGTCCCCTCGTGTCGAATAGAGACACAGCTGTCCGTCCCCTCGTGTCGAATAGAGACACAGCTGTCCGTCCCCTCGTGTCGAATAGAGACACAGCTGTCCGTCCCCTCCTGTCCAAGTCGTCCTGATCACATTCCTGCTGTGTTTTGTGAACTTTCTTTTAGATGCTTAATTTGTAGAAGTTTGCCTCATTCCTATTCCAGGATGACGAAGATGAGGATGATGATGACGACGACGACGACGAGGTGGAAGATTACGCTAAACTACCCCAGGTGGACACCATCCTCTACAGGGATGGACAGCAGCCCCCCCTGCCCCCCTCGCCCTCCCCCCATCCCCTATGCTCCCCCCACTCCCATCTCCACCCCCCTCCTCCCCCCCTCCAGACCGCCTTCGTGCCCATCCAGCCCCTACCGGAGTACAGCCCGTGCCCAGCTGACTACCCCTGCCCTGCCAGTACCAGCCCTGAGCTGCAGAGGGTACTGGTGGGCCAGCAGATGCTGGGTCAGGGTCAGGGGTTAGGACCAGGGATGGTAGGGCAGCAGGCCCCAGATGGACTCATGGTGGCTACGCCCGCTCAGACGCTTACAGACACACTGGATGACATCATGGCAGGTGAGTGTGTAGCGTGGTCTGACAGCTGTTCTGCCTGCTGTGGGTGGGTGCATCTCAAGTCAACTCATTTCCTCCTTAGAATACTCCTTGTCTCTTTTACTTCAACTGCACTGATTTGAAATAACAGTACTGATGAACAAATTCCCCAGAAGAAGGGCCTGAAAAGTACCAGATACTTATCCCCCTCTCTTTTCTCTGCTTCTTTTTCTGTTCCAGCAGCGGTGGGCAGCAGAGTACCCATGTTGAACACTACAACGTCTCCAACCCCCCTGTCTGACCCCCTGTCACAGACCCCCTCCAACATGGGCTCACCCCCCTCCCCACTGCCCCTCTACCCCTCTGTGGACATCGACGCACACGTGAGTCACTGTTCTCACACACGCTGTGGATATCGATGCTGATGTACTGTAAAGCCAATGGTCACACACACATTCAAGAGTGAGAGAGACATTGTTGTCAATGTTTATGTATCCCTCTCCTTTCAGACGGAGAGTAACCATGACACCGCGCTGACGCTGGCATGTGCCGGAGGACACGAGGAGCTGGTATCTGTTCTCATTGCACGAGGAGCCAACATCGAGCACCGCGACAAGAAGGGTAACACACACACACACACACACAGAGTTACTGTTCATTCAAAATATTAGTTGGGCCTGTATATCCGTCGGATTAATTAGGAATCCAAGACACGATGTATACAGTGTTCAAAGTGCTTCATATTGTATCTGGATATCTGGTTCTGACCCCCTCCTCTCCTCGTCCTCTCCCCAGGGTTCACCCCTCTGATCCTGGCTGCGACAGCGGGCCACGTAGGGGTGGTGGAGCTCCTTCTGGATAAAGGGGGTGACATAGAGGCCCAGTCAGAGAGAACCAAAGACACGCCCCTCTCCCTGGCCTGCTCAGGTGGACGACAAGAGGTAAACCACAGAGATCTGATTTGAATGTGTTTCTAGTATGTAATTCTATGGTACATGCTCACTTCCCTTCTATGAATCACCACATTGAAACGACTCACTAAATCAACTCACCTTTCACTGAAATAACATTTTGAGAACACAATAAAGACTTGGATTTCCTTGTCTCCTCTCCTAGGTGGTGGAGTTGTTGCTGTTGCGAGGAGCCAATAAAGAGCATCGTAATGTGTCAGACTACACCCCTTTGAGCCTGGCGGCGTCCGGAGGCTACGTCAACATCATCAAGATCCTCCTCAACGCCGGCTCAGAGATCAACTCCAGGTACGGGGCGGGAACACATCTTATTTTCTCTTCTAACTGATACCACTACTTTCCCAGGTCTTGATCAAATACATGTATTTATGAAATAGCATTTCTTACATCAGAAACGTGCACTGGGTTGTTAAAATGAATGATGACTGCATTTTTGGTAGTGAGAGCCCCTCACGTCTCTCACTCATTGATAACATCTCTCTCTCTCTAGGACGGGCAGTAAGCTGGGTATCTCTCCCCTGATGCTGGCAGCGATGAATGGTCACGTGCCAGCGGTCAAGCTGCTGCTGGACATGGGCTCAGACATCAACGCTCAGATCGAGACCAACAGGAACACAGCTCTCACTCTGGCCTGCTTCCAGGGCCGCGCTGAGGTGGTCAGTCTGCTGCTGGACCGCAAGGCCAACGTAGAGCACAGAGCCAAGGTGAGGAGACAGGACCGTTAGTGGTCCATATTATAGTAGTATATCAAGTCCAGAGCCAAGTTACATATAGGCTCTGGTGAATCCTAATCCTACAGAATTGTCACTCTGTCTCCCAGTGCATGACTAAGTGTTTGAGGGATTTGCCCCATATTATACATGTGATGTTGACCTCCCCTTCCCCTGGTAGACTGGTCTGACCCCTCTGATGGAGGCAGCGTCGGGGGGCTATGCTGAGGTGGGCCGGGTGCTGCTGGATAAAGGGGCTGACGTCAACGCCCCTCCTGTCCCCTCGTCCCGGGACACAGCCCTCACCATCGCTGCAGACAAGGGCCACTACAAGTTCTGTGAGCTGCTCATCAACAGGTGGGCATTAAACCAACCAATCAATTAATCAATCATTCTGAATGAATCAAGGTCTTTGTCTGAGTATTCATTTTGAAGCTAGGAATTTCTCTGAAAAGTCATGTTTTGATTCTCTCATTTATCTTTTTGTCCTGTATCTCTTAACTCCTCTTGTCTTCCGTTCTCCAGAGGGGCTCACATTGACGTACGTAATAAGAAAGGGAACACCCCTCTGTGGCTAGCGGCCAACGGCGGCCATTTTGACGTGGTTCAGCTGCTGGTGCAGGCCGGGGCCGACGTAGACGCTGCAGACAACCGCAAGATCACACCGCTCATGGCTGCCTTCCGCAAGGTAGGTTGTGTCGCAGGATAACCCTTCCCCTCTGCCTGGCCCTCTCACTACCGAGTTCCAGTACTAGGTCCTACAGTCTTCCCCTGCCTTTACTGCTCCCAGCCTGAAACAGTATTGGCCTATTTTACAGTTATCTGGCATCTTCTCTCTCCCCCTTGTGTGTGTTTCTCAGGGTCATGTAAAGGTGGTTCAGTACCTGGTAAAAGAGGTCAACCAGTTCCCCTCAGACATTGAGTGTATGAGATACATCGCCACCATCGCTGACAAGGTAACAGCTCCACCGGTTTGGAATGGTCACTTTGTGAGCTTGTATGTTGGCTGGATATCATTGACTGTCAAATGCGCCATATCTTGTATAAGTATGGCAGTGGGTTAGAAACTCCACGAACTCTCTCCATCTCTCGCTCTCGCTCTCGCTCTCTCTCTCTCTCTCTCTCTCTCTCTCCATCCCTACCTCTCTCTCCATCCCTCCCCCTCTCTCCATCCCTCCCTCTTCTCTCCTCTCTCTTCCCTCCCTCCCTCCCTCCCTCTCCATTCCTCCCTCGCTCTCGCCATTCCTCCCGCTCCCTCCTCTCTCATCCCTCCCTCTCTCTCTCTCTCTCTCTCTCTCCATCCCTCCCTCTCCCTCTCTCCCTCTCTCAGGAGTTGTTGAAGAAGTGCCACCAGAGCATGGAGACCATCGTCAAAGCCAAAGACCAGCAGGCTGCTGAGGCCAACAAGAATGCCAGCATTCTCCTCAAGGAGCTGGACCTGGAGAAGTCCAGAGAGGAGAGCAAGAAGCAGGCACTGGCCGCCAAGAGAGAGAAACGCAAGGAGAAACGCAAGAAGAAGAAGGAGGAACAGAAGAAAAAACAGGAGGAGGAGGAGGAGGAGGAGGAGGAGGAGGAGAAGACCAAGGACGAGGGGGAGGAGGACTGTGAGATGCAGAAGCAGGACGACTCCGCTGAGGGTAAATGCTATCTTGATTTCAATATCTAATCTTTTGTTCCCAAAATTATTGGCATTTCTTTGCTGTGGCTAGTTTAACAAAAGCAAAGTGTAGATTGCAGTCAATCCTTGTCCGTAGACTGTTTTCAAAGTAAGGAAAGACATGTCTATATAATATTGTGGAACTATCTCTTCAACTCTCCGTCCATCCCTCCCGCTCTTCAGAAGTGGACCCCCCCATCGACCCCCCCAGTGCGACCACCACCACCACAATCGGTATCCCCGCCACCTCGCCCTCCTTCAGCTCTGTGTTCGGCAAGAAGAGGGCCAGTGTTGCCACGACGACCAGCACCAACCGCAAGAGCAAGAAGAACAAGACCAAGGACTCCTCCCCCAGCGAACCAATCGTACGTCAGGATCCACAGGTAACTAACCAATCATACTGCAGGACCCACAGGCGGTTGGTGTATTTAAAGTATAGATTCACATTTTAGATGTTGTGTGTACACACACACATACCAGTCACAAGTTTGGACACACTTGCTCATTCAAGGGTGTTGCTTTATTTTTACTATTTTCTACATCAAAACTATGAAATGACACACATGGAATCATGTAGTAACGAAGTGTTAAATATTTTTCAAAGTAGCCACCCTTTGCCTTGATGACAGCTTTGCACACTCTTGGCATTCTCTCAACCAGCTTCATGAGGTAGTCACCTGGAATACATTTCAATTAACAGGAGTGCCTTGTTAAAAGTTAATTTGTGGAATTAATTTTCTTTTTAATGCATTTGAGCCAATCAGTTGTGTTGTGACAAGGTAGGGGTGGTATACAGAAGATAGCCCTATTTGGTAAAAGACCAAGTCCATATTATGGCAACAACAGTTCAAATAAGCAAAGAGAAACGACAGTCCATCATTACTTTAAGACATGAAGGTCAGTCAATACAGAAAATGTCAAGAACTTTGAAAGTTTCTTCAAGTACAGTTGCAAAAAACATCAAGCGCCACAGGAAAGGAAGACCTATAGTTACTGTTAACTCGAAATGACACAACGACAAGGTTCCAGTTTAACTAAGTTTACTACACCATATGAACTCACTACAAGGTAGCCATTCCACTCCAGGCTCGGTCCATCTACAACAAGACTTGACGCGCAGGCGCACTCTTGACTGAGTTATAGCCCCGTAATAACAGAAATATAGGGATACTTAAAACATGAACTTAACAATCTCCCACTTTTCTTTAAAGACAAATAAAACAACATAATTAAATGTCCAAGTATTATTCAAGTTCCCCATTACAGATGGGTTGTGTGAAAGTGTTTATTTGTATTACTCAAGCTGCCACTTTCCATTACTGAGAGCCTGGAGGAGCACAAGACCGGATGCTCCTTTTTTAGTCAGACAGTCAGCAAGCTGTTCCTTTGTGGTCGACCACTGAATCCGCTGGATTCT
Source organism: Brachymystax lenok tsinlingensis (assembly GCA_030435695.1). Taxonomy (NCBI): domain Eukaryota; kingdom Metazoa; phylum Chordata; class Actinopteri; order Salmoniformes; family Salmonidae; genus Brachymystax; species Brachymystax lenok. Next base: position 28,883,306 of record CM059784.1, on the reverse strand, counting down.
CTGAGCTTGAATAAGTTCCTTGATGCTGCTAATCTCAAGACCAAGTCTCTTTTCTCTGTGACAGACTTGGTTGACTTCACAGCATCAACTAAGGAGTAGTTGTCAGTGACACAAACTACAGGTAGAATGTTCCGTTTTGTCTCACCAGAGGTAAGCTCGGAGTACAGAGTTGCAAGAAAGATAGCATTGTCAATTCCATCCGCATAAGCAAGGGTTTCTCCAGCAAGTGTGCTTCGGACAACCCTTCTGATCCTTTTTGACTGCCAACAGATAGGTGAGAATCTTCCTCCTTCACCCATTAACACGATTAGATGTCCACCTTGTGTGCCTCCATCTGTAAGGTTCCATAGGGAAGCATCACTGAAGACAACTAGTTTCAGAGAGTCATCTTTTCCAACATGCTGCAACTTTAAAGTCACTTGTTGTGATTTCAGTTTACGAACAACTTTGTTTGCCTCATGAATGGTTTGTACAGTGACGTGTTTTGTGTTAGATGCCAAGTTGCAACCAACAAACATTACATCCGGTCTACTCTGTCTAGCAACCCATAGGACAGATTCTATCTTTGACCTCAATTGATCAGCATCAATTCCACAGAGAGGGGAATTACATTGTACAGCTCTTGAAGGATCCATGTGGATGGGTTGAAGATTCTTGATATAGCTCTCCTGTTGCATCAGTACTGTGCCATCAACTGTAATAAACTCTATGCCAACATAACAAAAATTATCATGCTCCTCACGGCCGATCTGGAAAACAGCTTTGAGGTGTGGAATCACAGTTGGAGCAAAGGTCTGTGAGCCACCCCAGATAGTCATCAACATGACAGGCAAGTACTCTAGTCACATTGCAGTCTTGATCAAGCCAATAGAAGACTGCAGGATCCACTTGTGACATTTTTCCACCTGTACTCAGCATTGTTGCCTTGACTTTGTTGTACCAGTAGAGTGATGCATCTGCCAGGCCATACACACACTTTTTTAATTTCCACAGTGTTCCTTCGCTCTTAGCTTCACGCGGAGGTCGGTGTGAATGTCTCTTGACAGCTCTGTTCCCTGCAAAAATGCAGATTTGATGTCTATGGAATTAAGTTTCCAATTTTTCTGGCAGATGACTGTCATCAGCAATCTGAGTGACTCTGAGGCGCATGTCGGTGAGTCTTTTGGGAGTTCTCCAGCTCCTCAAACCCTCTAGCCACTAGATGTGCTTTAGGCAGTAGTCCAGTTAAGGGTACACACCCACCTTGTTTTGACACATTTTTGGCCAATGTCTTTGACTTCCTCAACCTCCATTTTCCTCCAATTACTGAGCTCATCTACCTTAGCTGAGTCAAATGACACGTCCTTAGTTTCAAGTACATCATCATTTTGAATGTCATTCTGTTTTTCTCCACTTTCCATTGGTTCAATTCTGAGATTATCTACAAGTGACAGGTCAGCTGACCCTGTTGTACCAGAAAGTGTACCTGGTTCAGAGTACTGCAAGTTGGACCAGTTCTGGTGTTTTCCTTTTGCTTTTCCTGCTCGTCCAATGACGGTTGCTGTATGTGGAATGCCACTTCCTCTATCCATGTATTTAACAGTTTGTCCAGTTTTCAGATTGGAACAACCATGCTGTCTTAACACATGTGGCTGTTGTTTAATGTTTTCCTCATTGAACACTCAACAGTATTATCTGTGTCATGGTTGAAGGTCTCTGCTCCATTTCCTCTGTCAGTTTCAGTGTCCATATCATTGGATGCGACATCTGGTAAGTTTGCGTCTGTTACTGTGTCCTTTTTGTCATTTTCATTAGGAGACTGATTCTCAGCAACAGCCCCTCTATCTTGTTGATAATTTACTTTCCTCAATCTTGAGTGATGCACCCTGACCATGGTGCCTCTGTGCCTCACAAATATCACCACGCCATCTTGGCCAATGACTACTCCCGGTCCATTCCATTCTTGACAGTCAACTCGTTTGTAGTACACTTTGTTTCCGGTTTCGTACTTCTCATCTGTGGGTTGTAGCTGTTTTACGCAGAGCCCTGCGAATTCTCTCTGAGCATTCTGCTTCAGTGAACGCTTTTCTCACTGCATGTAGTGCTGAAAGGTGCTTTGTGTCCATCAGAATCTCATTTTTACATGGACTCTGTGTAATGTCTTTGTCTAAAATGTTTACACAATAGTGGCCCGACTATTCTCCCATCTCCAAATCTGAAAGCTCTGTTGCTTGGTGAGTCAATCATATTTTGTACTTATTTCAGATTTAGTTCACTGACATAACTATCAAGCCATTTTGCACCACACACTGTCCGTGCACATGCAGTATCAATCACAGCAGATCCTAAGGATTCAACTATAAAAATCTCAGTATCAGAAGCAGAATCGTTTCAAAACAGTGTAATGTTACACTGCTCTATCTCTGTGTTTACATTTTCCTCATGTCAGTTTAACTTGTTCATTTTTATGAGGACAGTCTTTAACCCAATGGTAAGTGCTTTGACAAATAGTACATTTTGATCTCCTTCCATATCTGTCCAGTGACTTGTGCCGGGCAATGGCGCCCTCTTCTGGTTGTCTTGAGAACGTGACTTGTTGGCGCCTTTTCTCTGCTGCTCGGTGTAATATGCTGCGTCACTCACTTGCGTTCCATCCGTTATTGGCGCGACAGACGTCTTTTCACCCAAAATTATTTTTAGTGCCGACTTCATTGATGCAAAAGTCAGCACAGTACAAGCAGTCAAAGCCAACTGTTTCTCCCTACCATCTAGACAGGCAGTATCTAGCAACTTGAAAGCTACCACTGCATCCGGGAGAACCATGTCGTACTTGTGCATCCTATTGTACCTCTGTTCGAAATCAATGATGTAGTCCGTCATTGCAACCGAAATATCTCTCGTAACACTGTCAAAGTTTGAATATGCCTCCGTAGGCAAGGTCTCTCTTCTTTAAGAAGTACAGGATCCAGTGCTGTGATCAGTTCCCATACAATCATCCTTGTTCAAATCCTCCAGGGAATCTGTATCTCGCCCTTCCCTCCAGCGATAATAGCACCGCACCTGCTTGCATTTTCGCGTCCAGATTAGTAACTCGTGTCCAGATTCCAAATTCATTTTTCCAACTTTCGTACGACCTCTTCTCGTCGAAGCGAGGTGGCACATTGTAGTTATTATCCATCCTCTGCTACCAATGTTAACTCGAAATGACACAACGATAAGGTTCCAGTTTAACAAAGTTTACTACACCATATGAACACACTACAAGGTAGCCATTCCACTCCAGGCTCGGTCCATCTACAACAAGACTTGACGCGCAGGCGCACTCTTGACTGAGTGATAGCGTGAATTTAACAGTTACCTCTGCTGCAGAGAATACGTTCATTAGAGTTAACCGCACCTCAGAAATTGCAGCCCAAATAAATGCTTCACAGAGTTCAAGTAACAGACACATCTCAACATCAACTGTTCAGAGGAGACTGCGTGAATCAAGCCTTCATGGTCGAATTGCTGCAAAGAAACCACTACTAAAGGACACCAATAAGATGAAGAGACTTGTTTAGGCCAAGAAACACAACTGGTGGAAATCTGTGCTTTGGTCTGATTAAACCAAAAATGTGAGATTTTTGGTTTAAACCACCGTGTCTTTGTGAGAAACAGAGTAGGTGAACGAATGATCTCCGCATGTGTGGTTCCCACCGTGAAGCATGGAGGAGGTGGTGTGGGGGTGCTTTGCTGGTGACACTGTCTGATTTATTTAGAATTCAAGGCACACTTAACCAGCATGGCTACAGCAATATGCCATCCCATCTGGTTTGGGCTTAGTAGGACTATCATTTGTTTTTTAGCAGGACAATGACCCAACACACCTCCAGGCTGTGTAAGGGCTATTTGACTAAGAAGAGAGTGATGGAGTGCTGCATCAGATGACCTGGCCTCCAAAATCACCAAACATCAACCTAATTGAGTTGGACCGCAGAGTGAAGGAAAAGCAGCCAACAAGTGCTCAGCATATGTGGAAACTCCTTCAAGACTGTTGGAAAAGCATTCCTCATGAAGCTGGTTGAGAGAATGCCAAGAGTGTGCAAAGCTGTCATCAAGGCAAAGGGTGGCTACTTTGAAGAATCTCAAATATAAAATATATTTTGATTCATTTAACACTTTTTTTTTGGTTTCATAGTTTTGATGTCTTCACTATTATTCTACAATGTAAAAAATGTCTAAACTTATATATATACACACACACAAAAGTATGTGGACACCCCTTCAAATTAGTGGATTTGGCTATTTCAGCCACACACATTGCTGACAGGTGTATAAAATCAAGCACACAGCCATGCAATCTCCATAGACAAACATTGGCAGTAGAATTACCTTATTGAAGAGCTCAGTGACTTTCAGCGTGGCACCGTCATAGAATGCCACCTTTCCAATGAGTCAGTTTGTCAGACTTCTGCCCTGCTAGAGCTGCCCCCGGTCGACTGTAAGTGCTGTTATTGTGAAGTGGAAACTTCTAGGAGAAACAGTGGCTCAGCCGCAAAGTGGTAGTGCCGAGTGCTGAAGCGCATAGAAAGTTGGTCCTCGGTTTCAACACTCACTACCGAGTTCCAAACTGCCTCTGGAAACAACTTCGGCACAAGAACTGTTCTTCAGGAGCTTCATGAAATGTGTTTTCATGGCCGAGCAGCCGCACACAAGCATCAGGCAGTCCGACAGACGGATCTGGGTTTGGCGGATGCCAGGAGGACACTACCTGCCCCAATGCATAGTGCCAACTGTAAAGTTTGGTGGAGGAGGAATAATGGTCTGGGGCTGTTTTTCATGGTTCTGGCTAGGCCCCTTAGTTGCAGTGAAGGGAAGGGAAATCTTAACACTACAGCATACAATGACATTCTAGACGATTTTTTGCTTCCAACTTTGTGGCAACAGTTTGGGGGAAGGCCCTTTCCTGTTTCAGTATGACAGTGCCCCTGTGCATGATGCGAAGTCCATGCAGAAATGGTTTGTTGAGATTGTGTGGAAGAATTTGACTGGCCTGCACAGAGCCCTGACCTCAACACCATCTAACACCCTTGGGATGAATTGGAATGCCGACTGCGAGCCAGGCCTAATCGCCCAACATCAGTGCCCGACTTCACTAATGCTCTTGTGGCTGAATGGAAGCAAGTAAGTCCCCGCAGCAATGTTCCAACATCTAGTGGAAAACCAGAAGAGTGGAGGTTGTTATAGCAGCAAAGGGGGGACCAACTCCATATTAATGCCCATGATTTTGGGATGAGATGTTAGACGAGCACCGGGCCAAAGGACAAGTGTACACATACTGCTGGTCATGACTGTAAAATATAATGTAGCCTAGCTAAATTCAAGGACAAGAGAGTGAAGCTATGTGGGTTTTTTCTGAGAGGCTGTAAATATATACACATTTCCTTTCAAAATTCTACCGTCAAACAGTCAATGCAAGTCAATCAAGGTGTCTAATCAGTGATAATTCCATCTCTGTCCAGCAGGTGGTGCTGGCACAGCACAAGACCAACAAGATCCATGGGGAGCCGCGGGGTGGGGCTGGGGGTACGGGGGGCGCCAGCGACTCAGACCCCCTGGACAGCACCGACTGTGCCAGTGAGAGTAGCAGCAGTGGGGGCAAGAGCCAGGAGCTCAACTTCCTCCCCCGACCTCTCCTCTTCCTCATCTTCCTCTTCCTCCTCTTCGTCCTCGGGCCCCTCTCACAGCCTGCAGCCAGGCCCAGAGAAGAGACACTGCCCTCAGCTACACCCAGTCACTGTCTCCATCTCCAAACCTACACAGAAGTGAGTAACCTGCAGCACCTTTGGTTTGAGTTAGACTAAGAACTGGAGTTTTCCTAAAGGAGCTGGTCAAGCACCACCAATCACACCGAACAGTGCATTTATAATACAAGTATGTAGTTAAAAACAGCAACCTTATTAATTGTGAATCTGACCTTTATCCCTTTCTCTCTCTTTCTCCCCCTCTGTCCCTCCCCTCTCTCAGAGCTCCGGACATGAGTGAGTTGACCCCCAGCAGTTCTGTACCATCTCAGTTTAAGACCATGTCTCTACCCGTCACATCCTCCAACAGCAAGAGCCTCACCAGCCCCAAGAGGGGACAGAAGAGAGAGGAGGGCTGGAAGGAGGTGGTCAGACGGTGGGTAGACACACACCATCCGTAAAATCCATCTAGAAATGCTTCAAGTTAATCTATAGGTCATTTTAGGCCAGTGGTTCCCAACCTTTTTCGGTTACTGTACCACCAACTGAATTTTGCTTTTCCTGGAGTACCCCTGAAGTACCCCCTCATGTGCATTTTACCAGTAGGCCTGTGGTCTCATGAGTTTTCTCAAGTACCCTCTGTGGATAGGCCAAGTACCCCTGGTTGGGAACCACTGTTTTAGGCAATGAGGAAAAGTAAGTTGTCAGCCCTGTGGCTCCCCATGGATCTTGTCCTTTGGCCCGGTTCTAAACTCCATATGAATCTCTCGCTCTCTCTCCGGGCTGCAGGTCCAAGAAGCTGTCGGTACCGGCCTCGGTGGTGTCGAGGATCATGGGTAGAGGAGGCTGCAACATCACAGCTATACAGGACGTGACGGGAGCACACATCGATGTGGACAAACAGAAAGACAAGAACGGAGAGAGAATGATCACCATCAGGTAGGGACCGAGAGGGAGGGAGAGGGGACCCCTCTGGTGGCGGCAGCCCACTATTACACCAGTCAGCAGAGTAGAGAACTGAACAGGTGGAAAGCAGAGAAAAGGGTAATCGCCTATGCGTTGATTTATCAGTCAGGTTTTCCCAAACTGGGATACGCGTACCTCCAGGGGTATGCGCAAGGCCGTCGGGTGTACGCCAAATAAAAATGTAATTCACATAAAAAAATAAAAATAAACAGTCCATTTCTATTTTCCAACGGGGCTATACGTTTGGGTGAGTTTTTTTTTCTCAACTGAGTAGCCTCGTTTCACTGCCAAAAATAAAATTAAACCATCTAGTGTTCAATACAGGTAGCCTAGTCAAATAATTAACATCCAATCACATTAACCGTTACTCTCTCGCGGGAAACCTTCACTATTGTGCAGACATTTAGAAACAAAACATGACTGTTTGAAGAATAATCCATGGAAGCGTCTTATATGACGTCTGTTGACTCATCCAGCTGTAACGCATAGAATTTACTGGCTTTTATGCGAAGTGGCTAGGACAGGCAAGCCCCATACTGTTGTGGAGGACTCTTCCTTCTGCTGCAGATATGGCTGGCACAATGCTGGGGGATAAAGCCCCAAAAAACTATACAGACAATTCCTTCATCAAACAACACTCTTTCACGACGCATCAGTGACATGGCAGGAGATGTTTTGAAACAATTACTGCTTTGCATAGAAGCCAGTAAATTCTATGTGTTACAGCTGGATGAGTCAACAGACGTGGCGGGCCTGGCACAGCTCCTGGTATACAGTTGAAGTCAGAAGTTTACATACACCTTAGCCAAATACATTTATACTCAGTTTTTCACAATTCCTGACATTTAATCCTTGTAAAAATTCCCTGTCTTAGGTCAGTTAGGATCACCACTTTATTTTAAGAATGTGAAATGTCAGAAAAAAAAGTAGAGAGAATGATTTATTTCATTTTTTATTTCTTTCATCACATTCCCAGTGTTGGAAGGCCTCCTTGCTTGCGCATGCATTTTCAGTTCTGCCCACACATTTTCTATAGGATTGAAGTCAGGGCTTTGTGATGGCCACTGCAATACCTTGACTTTGTTGTCCTTAAGCCATTTTGCCACAACTTTGGAAGTACGCTTGGGGTCATTGTCCATTTGGAAGACCCATTTGTGACCAAGCTTTAACTTCCTGGCTGATGTCTTGTGATGTTGCTTCAATATATCCACATAATTTTCCCTCCTCATGATGCCATCTATTTTGTGAAGTGCACCAGTCTCTCCTGCAGCAAATCACCACCACAACATGATGCTGCCACCCCCGTGCTTCACAGTTGGGATGGTGTTCTTCGGCTTGCAAGCCTCCCCCTTTTTCCTCCAAACATAACAATGGTCATTTTGGCCAAACAGTTCTATTTTTGTTTCATCAGACCAGAGGACATTTCTCCAAAGAGTACGATCTTTGTCCCCATGTGCAGTTGCAAACTGTAGTCTGCCTTTTTTATGGTGGTTCTGTATGCAATGGTTTCTTCCTTGCTGAGTGGCCTTTCAGGTTATGTTGATATAGGACTTGTTTTTACTGTGGATATAGATACTTTTGCACCTGTTTCCTCCAGCATCTTCACAAGGTCCTTTGCTGTTGTTCTTGGATTGATTTGCACTTTTCGCCCCAAAGTGTGTTCATCTCTAGGAGACAGAACGCCTTTCCTTCCTGAGCGGTATGACAGCTGAGTGGTCCCATGGTGTTTATACTTGCGTACTATTGTTTGTACAGATGAACGTGGTACCTTCAGGCGTTTGGAAATTGCTCCCAAGGATGAACCAGACTTGTGGAGGTCTACCATTTTTTTTCCTGAGGTCTTGGCTGAATTCTTTTGATTTTCCCATGATGACAAGCGAAGAGGCACTGAGTTTGAAGGTAGGCCTTGAAATACATCCACAGGTACACCTCCAATTGACTCAAATGATGTCAATTTGCCTATCAGAAGCTTCTAAAGCCATGACAATTTTCTGGAATTTTCCAAGCTGTTTAAAGGCACAGTCAACTTAGTGTATGTAAACTTCTGACCCACTGGAATTGTGATAGTGAATTATAAGTGAAATAATCTGTCTGTAAACAATTGTTGGAAAAATTACTTGTGTCATGCACAAAGTAGATGTCCTAACCGACTTGCCAAAACTATAGTTTGTTAACAAGAAATGTGTGGATTGGTTGAAAAAACGAGTTTTAATTACTCCAACCTAAGTGTATGTAAACTTCCGACTTCAACTGTATGTCCGTTACCTTTATGGGGGGTCAATTAAGATAGATATCCTCTTCTGCAAAGCACTGGAAACCAGGACAACATGAGAGGATATTTTTTAAGTACTGGACAGCTGTGTGACATCAAATGGACTTTGGTGGTCAAGATGTGTTGGTATCTGTACTGATGGCGCAAAAGCCATGACAAGGAGACATAGTGGAGTGGTAACGTGCGTGCAAGCAGTTTCTCCCGACGCCACTTGGGTACACTGCAGCATCCACCAAGAGGCTCTTGCTGCCAAGGGAATGCCTGACAGCTTGGGCACTACAATGAAAATGGTTTACTTTGTTAAATCAAGGCCCCTGAACTCTCGTATATTTTCTGCATTATGCATGGACCATGTAACACTTTTACAACATACAGAAGTCCGCTGGTTATCAAGGGGCAAAGTATTGACACGTTTTTTTGAATTGCGAGATGAGCTTAGACTTCTTTACTGACCATAATTTTCACTTGTCTGACTGCTTGCATTTCCAAAACGGATGACACATACAACTGGATTCGTTATCCCTTTCATGCCCTGCCTTGCAACAAGCGGCTCTGTGAAAATTGAATTTAATCACAAGCCACTGACAGATTTCTGGATAGGGCTGCGCTCAGAGTTTCTTGCCTTGGCAAATCGCACTGTTAAGACACTGATGCCCTTTGCAACCACGTACCTATGTGAGAGTGAATTCTCGGCCCTCACTAGCATGACAACTAAATACATGCACAGACTCTCCAGTACAACCCAACATTGCAGAGTTATGTGCATCCTTTCAAGCACACCCTTCTCATTAACCTGTGGTGAGTTATTCACAATTTTTGATGAAAAAATAAGGTTTTATATGTAAGATGGCTAAATAAAGAGCAAAATGATTGATTATTATTATCTGTGCCCTGGTCCTATAAGAGCTCGGTCACTTCCTATACGCTGGGTTGTGACGACAACTTACACTCATTGTTATGTTAAATAAATGCATCGTCTAGTGTGTGTGTGTGAGTGAGTGGCCGGCTTACAATGATGCCAAAAAACAACATTTGAGAGTGCGCTGACCCTGGTGCTAGAGGGGGTACGCAGCTGGAGGTTGAATGTTTGAAGGGGTACAGGACTTTAAAAAGTTTGGGAACCACTGATCTAAGTGATTCTACGTATTTAAAAGGTTAATAGCTACAGTGAGGGGGAAAAAAGTATTTGATCCCCTGCTGATTTTGTACGTTTGCCCACTGACAAAGAAATGATCAGTCTATAATTTTAATGGTAGGTTTATTTGAACAGTGAGAGACAGAATAACAACGAAAAAATCCAGAAAAACGCATGTGAACATTATTATAAATTGATTTGCATTTTAATGAGGGAAATAAGTATTTGACCCCCTCTCAATGAGAGATTTCTGGCTCCCAGGTGTCTTTTATACAGGTAACGAGCTGAGATTAGGAGCACACTCTTAAAGGGAGTGCTCTTAATCTCAGCTTGTTACCTGTATAAAAGACACCTGTCCACAGAAGCAATCAATCAGATTCCAAACTCTCCACCATGGACAAGACCAAAGAGCTCTCCAAGGATGTCAGGGACAAGATTGTAGACCTACACAAGGCTGGAATGGGCTACAAGACCATCGCCAAGCAGCTTGGTGAGAAGGTGACAACAGTTGGTGCGATTTATTCGCAAATGGAAGAAACACAAAAGAACTGTCAATCCCCTTCGGCCTGGGGCTCCACGCAAGATCTCACCTCGTGGAGTTGCAATGATCATGAGAACGGTGAGGAATCAGCCCAGAACTACACGGGAGGATCTTGTCAATGATCTCAAGGCAGCTGGGACCATAGTCACCAAGAAAACAATTGGTAACACATTACGCCGTGAAGGACTGAAATCCTGCAGCGCCCGCAAGGTCCCCCTGCTCAAGATAGCACATATACATGCCCGTCTGAAGTTTGCCAATGAACATCTGAATGATTCAGAGGACAACTGGGTGAAAGTGTTGTGGTCAGATGAGACCAAAATGGAGCTCTTTGGCATCAACTCAACTCGCCGTGTTTGGAGGAAGAGGAATGCTGCCTATGACCCCAAGAACACCATCCCCACCGTCAAACATGGAGGTGGAAACATTATGCTTTGGGGGTGTTCTTCTGCTAAGGGGACAGGACAACTTCACCGTATCAAAGGGACAATGGACGGGGCCATGTACCGTCAAATCTTGGGTGAGAACCTCCTTCCCTCAGCCAGGGCATTGAAAATGGGTCGTGGATGGGTATTCCAGCATGACAATGACCCAAAACACACGGCCAAGGCAACAATGTGCTTCTTCTTGAGCCACTCCTTTAAGATCCTGGAGTGGCCTAGCCAGTCTCCAGACCTTAATCCCATAGAAAATCTGTGTAGGGAGCTGAAGGTTCGAGTTGCCAAACGTCAGCCTCGAAACCCTAATGACTTGGAGAAGATCTGCAAAGAGGAGTGGGACAAAATCCCTCCTGAGATGTGTACAAACCTGGTGGCCAACTACAAGAAACGTCTGACCTCTGTGATTGCCAACAAGGGTTTTGCCACCAAGTACTAAGTCATGTTTTGTAGAGGGGTCAAATACTTATTTCCCTCATTAAAATGCAAATCAATTTATAACATTTTTCACGTGCGTTTTTCTTTGTTGTTATTCTGTCTCTCACTGTTCAAATAAACCTACCATTAAAATTATAGACTGATCATTTCTTTGTCAGTGGGCAAACGTACAAAATCAGCAGGGGATCAAATACTTTTTTCCCTCACTGTATGTGTTGAATTATCTGAGTGATTCTACGTTTTTAAAAGTTAATAGCTATGTGTTGATTTATATGAGTGATTCTACGTATTTAAAGGTTAATAGCTATGTGTTGATTTATGAGTGATTCTACGTATTTAAAAGTTAATAGCTATGTGTTGATTTATCTGAGTGATTCTACGTATTTAAAGGTTAATAGCTATGTGTTGATTTATCTGAGTGATTCTACGTATTTAAAGGTTAATAGCTATGTGTTGATTTATCTGAGTGATTCTACGTATTTAATAGGAATGAAGTGTAGTGTCTAATCAGTCCTCCTGCCGTATCTCCAGGAGGTCAGTGAAGAGTTGAGATACTGTGATTGGTTGGAACCATGTCCGTGGTATTTGTACATTGTTGTGTGGCCCCTGACCCGTGTTGTGATGGTCCATTCCAGAGGTGGCACAGAGTCGACACGCCACGCAGTCCAGCTGATCAACTCTCTGATCCAGGACCCAGCCAAGGAACTAGAGGACCTGATCCCCAGGAACCACATCAGGGCCCCGGGCTCCAAGACCACCTCAGCCCCCTTCCCCACCCCCACTGGGGCTAACCTTAACCTCACCATCGGGGCCAAGGCCCTGGGCTCCCTGGTCACGTCCTCTGGGGTCTCCTTCCAGTCCTCATCCTCTCAGACAGGGGGTAAGATGGGTAAGGGTCTGTCGTCTGGGGTGAGGCAGCCCTTCCCCGTGTCTCTCCCCCTGGCCTACGCCCATCCCCAGCTGGCCCTCCTGGCAGCCCAGACCATGCACCAGATCAGGCTCCCCAGGCTGCCCATGGCCCAGTTCGGTGGGACCTTCTCCCCTGCTGCCAGCACCTGGGGCCCGTTCCCGGTTCGGCCGCTGAGTCCCGGTAGCGCCAACAGCTCCCCCAAACACAACGGTGGTAGTAGTGGTAACAACCAGGCCAGATCCAACTTGTCTAGTCATAATGATCACATTAACACATCGTCCACGGGCTCCTCGGTCTCCAGTCCTAGTGCCTCTAACAGTCAGACAGCTATGACTACAGGGTCACCCCATACCCCTAACCCCCCTCATGGGGCCCAGCCCAGTGCCCCCATCCCTTCCTCAGTCAGGAAACAGCTGTTCACCTCTGACCCCAAGCATACAGGGGTCAACTCTGTCTCCATAGTTACTGCCACCACTGTCAGTAGTAGTAGTCACTCAGTGCGAGGTACAGGGTCTCCCGCCCACCAACCCTTGGGCTTAATGGCTACGTACGCCCCTAACACTCCTCAACCCCAGGTCGCCCCCATCTCTCAGCCCCCCAAGTCACCCCCCAGAGACCCCACTGCTCCCCCAGGCAAGGAGAAGCTGACCCCCTCCCTCTCTCAGGAGGCCCTGTCCGTCTCAGTCAACAATGTGGTTAGTTCATGTGGTTTCACCGCCCCTCCAAACCTGAGCCCCGCCAGCAGCAGCACCAACCCCTCCTCCCTAACCTCCACCTCATCAGACCCCCCTCTTCAGTCCAGCTCCCACCTCCCCCCATCCTCCTCCGCCCCCTCACACAAACACCCCAACAGCACCGTACCCCACTTCGGCTCCCGCTCCCCGCATCTCACACCGCATGCAGCCCTCGGCAGGGCCCTACTACCAGCACCCCAACCAGCAGCAACAACAACAACCGTTCCTACCCCAAAACACACAGCAACAACAACATGAGCACCCCAAACAGAAGCAGCCCCAGGCGTCCCAGCCGCCCTCCATGCCCCCTCAGCCCCAGTCCTCCATGGGTCTGATGAACGGCTCTCAGATGCAGCAGCAGGTCCATGGTGGGGCCAAGCCCCAGCAGATGCCCCCTAACTTTGGCCCTGCAGCCCTCTTCAACCATTTCAGCAGCATGTTCGACAACAACAACCAGGTGGGTGCCACTATTTTTATTATCCACAGAAAAACATTTTATTACAATAGAGCAGGGCTCTCCAACCCTGTTCCTGGAGAGATACCGTCCAGTAGGTTTTAACTCCAACCCTGTTCCTGGAGAGATACCGTCCAGTAGGTTTTAACTCCAACCCTGTTCCTGGAGAGATACCGTCCAGTAGGTTTTAACTCCAACCCTGTTCCTGGAGAGATACCGTCCAGTAGGTTTTAACTCCAACCCTGTTCCTGGAGAGATACCGTCCAGTAGGTTTTAACTCCAACCCTGTTCCTGGAGAGATACCGTCCAGTAGGTTTTAACTCCAACCCTGTTCCTGTAGAGATACCGTCCAGTAGGTTTTAACTCTAACCCTAATCTAGTGCACCTGATTCAAATAATTAGCTGGTTGATAAACTGAATCAGGTTAGTTACAACTGGGGTTGGAGGGAACACCTACAGGAGGGTATCTCTCCAGGAACAGGGTTGGAGTTAAAACCTACTGGACGGTATCTCTCCAGGAACAGGGTTGGAGTTAAAACCTACTGGACGGTATCTCTCCAGGAACAGGGTTGGAGAGCCCTGCCATAGAGTAACAACACGTTTAAAGGTTGTGACCTAAACTTCAGTGCCTGTGCCCCAGTTGCTCACTAACCACTTCTCTCTATTAGGTGGGCAACAACCAGGTGTGGGGTGCGTGCCACCTCCCTGCCCGCTCCCCTCCTGAGCAGCAGTATTCTGCCCCCACCGCCTACATGGGCCAGATGGATGGCATGATGGCCCCTCCTCCAGACAGCTCCAAGGCCCCTGGATACCGCTCTGCCTCACAGAGGATGGTCAACAGTCCTATTGGTAAAAGAAAGGGCCATTTTAGATGTATTTATTTGACTTTGTTTGACTTTTTTAAAATTATTTATTTAACCAGGTAAAACCCATTGAGGTTAACTCTTTTGCGAGGGCGACCTGGTAAGAAGGCAAAACCGGGAAATAGCAGTGTCTGTAAAACATTACAGAAAAATACAATATACACACAAAAGACAGTGTCTCAAGTTAAAGATACAATTGAAGATTAGAAACAACTGTAGTTATCACAGTCTTGTCCAGAGTGTTAAAAACAGGCAAGGACACTAACTCCCCTAACTTTCAAATCTTCTGAAGCATGTTCCCGGGATGAAGGGGCATTATGGGAAAAATATTGTTTCCCCATCTCAGTTGTAGCCTTAGGAACAGACCAGGACAGTAGCGACTGTGAAGGAAGACTGTATTGAGTGACTGATCTGGGGAGTTGGGAGTTGTCCCATCAATGCTTTGTACATACAAGTGTACCAGTGCTTTAGCCTCCTGGTGGAGAGAGAGGTCCATTGCACCATAGCATACAGATCACAGTGATGGGTGATTGATGTAGCATTGGTAATACATGTTAAAGCACCATGATACTCTGTATCCAGAGTTTTCAAGGTACTTGCTGAGCCCTGCATATAGACAATATCACCATAATCCAGCACTGATAAAAAAAAGTGCTTTGAACAAGATCCTTTCAGCCTAACTTTGAAAAGCAAGATTTGTTCCTGAAATAGAAACCCAATTTCAACTTCAGTTTCTTGGTCAACCTTATGCCCCAAACTCTCTCCGTCTTACAGCTCTGAGTCTGACCAGCTATGCTACCAGTATGTCTGGTAGTCCAGTCTAGCTGCAGACTATAGGCCTCTAACTCTCTCTCCTCTCTCCGTATGTAGCTTTGACCAGCTATGCTACCAGTATGTCTGGTAGTCCAGTCTATCTACACGGCCCAGCAGCTGTTGGCACCCCCTCCTTCAGCAGACAGCACTTCTCCCCTCACCCCTGGAGCGCTGCCACATCAGGTACTGACACAGATGTGTGAAAATGAATCTAAAATGGCCATGAAGCTTATTTTCCAAGAATTCAACACACAGAACATACATTATTTAACTAATACAATTTAAGAGATTTTTGCCTAACTGTGTTTTAGACTCAAACCCCCTAAACTTTAACCCCTCCTCTCCCCAGGCGAGTCCCAGGCGGTGCCCCCTCCCTCCACGGTGTCGTCGTCTGGCCCCGTGCCCCCACCTCCCCACCAGGCCAAGCAGGGCCAGGGCAGCAGCCAGCAGGACAGGAAGGTGCCTCCTCCCATCGGGACAGAGAGGCTGGCGAGGATCAGACAGACCACCGTCAACCCACCTCTCCTCCAGACCTCCTACACCGCTCCTGTAGGACAGGGAGGCATATGGTCCTTTGGAGTCGGCAGCGCCTCGGGTGAGTAGTCACACATACCAGACACACACACAACCTCTAACCCACGCTGGTCTCTCCATCCCCAATGTCTACAGCCCTGATATACAGCTGATGGCTATACACACACCCCCCGTATCGATCTGTCTCTCTTACCTCCTGTCTCCCTCACCTCTAGAAGCCATGTCAGGTTGGTCTCAGCCCCTGATGGGCAGTCACGTGATCCACCCTGGGCTGCAGGCGGACCACAACTTCTCCCAGTACCAGCCCATGGAGCAGGACGACACCGGCATCTCTAACCCCACTAACAACTACCACCAGCAACACATCAACCACCCCAACAACTACATGGACTTCCCCAAGGTAACACACACATGAAAGTATCATATCACCTTCTCAAATGGCCATTCCTCGTGTTTCCAGGGTAGGACCATGTCAATATACTGTAGTTAGTAGACCTGGTTGTCACCAGGGTATGGCCATGTCGATATTCTGTAGTTAGTAGAGCAGGTTGTGATGTATATAATGGCCTTGTTGTCATTATACACCAGGGTATGACCATGTCGATGTATGGAGGGACCATGCTGCCCCCCAACCCCCCTATGGGAGAGGGTCCGGGGGGGGCCATGTTCAACGGGCTGCACGCTGCCGACCCTGCATGGAGCCCCATCATCAAGGTGGTCCCCAACAACGCAGACAACACCGACCCACAGCAGGTGAGACTTTATCCGCACACACACACACACACACACACACACACACACACACACACACTTCTTTGCTAATGGAATTTCCTCTTCTCTCCTCTCCCCTTCTCCTTCTCTCTCCCGTTGCTCTTTCCCCTCTTGCCTCTTCTCCTCCTCTCGTTCAGGTGTGGCCTGGGACCTGGCCTCCTCATGTGCACCTGAACCACGTCAACTAGCTGGCCGGCATCGACAGAAATCAAACACACACACACACCCACATCACACACACCACAAACATGAATTTAATTTCCAACTGACAAAAAAACCTGATGAGACAACAAAAACCAACAGACTTTTATAACATGTTAACTTTAGTAGAGAAAGGAGAGCAAAGCAGAGTTTGAAGAATTGGAGAGAAATTATCTTGACACCTTTCTTTAATGTGCCTAACTCAGAATAGAGAAATATACTACAATTTGAGCGAGGGCTGTTATGGTGGTGGGGTCGGGAGGGAAAACTCTGGGCCCTAATTCAAGTACTGTTGATGTCTGATGAACAACCAAATTGATGGTGACAGCCTGTCCAACAGGCTCCATGCTCTGTGTAGCATAGATGTAGGACTTTGACCCTCGTACAGAGTTCTCGCTCTCCTCAGGGGGAGACCTGATGAAGGTGATGACGACGTAGCTAATGATACTCAGCCAACAACTAGAGGATGATGATTACCTAAAGAGAGGCAGAGAGAGGGAAAGAAATCAGAATACCTTTTAGTGGTAAATACATGTATAATTGTTTACATACTAAAAAGGGTTAAAATGAGAGTATATTTCACGTCGTATAGTGGCTCTACTTTACGTAGCCTGTATTAATGTGAAATATTTACCTTAATATTCAATAAACATATTGATATGTACTTGTTGTGGCGGTGCACCTTTTTGTTTGTGTAGGTATGACTTTGTTTTCATTTCACCAAAATGAATAGCATGTTTGACGAGTGACAACACAATGTATTTATATATTGTCATCTTAGAAAATAAAATCTGCACACAACTCATGGCTCCGACGCGATACATTTAATAAATACTAACATTGACAGCTAATCAAGTTCATTATCAAGTGGGAAGGTGGAATTTACCACATATGACAGGGAAAAATCCACTTGAACGCCCCTCCAACTGGTGATTACTAGTGGGAAACGCGTCTATCATCCCTGAGCTCTGACTTCTTCCAAATCACTAAGGACTTAAAATGGTCCACACACACAGTCCTGAAGAAGGCGTTATGGCGTCTCTTCCCCCCTCAAGAGGTTGAAAAGATTTGGCAATGTCCCTCAAATCCTCAGAGTTATACAGCTGCACCATTGAGAGCATCTTGACTGGCTGCATCACCACTTGGTATGGCAACTGCACCGCCCTCGATCACATGGCTCTACAGAGGGTGGTGCGTGCAGCCCAGTACATCACTGTGGCCGAGCTCCCTGCCATCCAGGACCTCTATCAGGCAGTTTGAAAGGAAGGCCCGGGAAATTGTTAGACTGCATTGACCCTTCTTTATTTAAAAAAAGAAAATTTGCACTGACTTTACGCACACTCACTGGACTCTACACACTCACTGGACTCTACACACTCACTGGACTCTACACACTCACTGGACTCTACACACTCACTGGACTCTACACACTCACTGGACTCTACACACTCACATACAATCATCATACATGCTACTGATATTCTGTTTATCATATATCCTGATACCTAGTCTCCTTGCCCCTATACAGTGCATTTGGAAAGTATTCAGACCCCTTCACGCTTTCCACATGTTGTTGCATTAGTCTTATTCTAAAATGGATTAAATTGTTTGTTTTCCTCATTAATCTACACACACTACCCCATAATGACAAAGGAAAAACAGATTTTTAGAAATGGAGGCAAATCTATTAAATTAAAAACTGATCACATTTACAAGTATTCAGACCCTTTACTCAGTACTTTGTTGAAGCACCTTTGGCAGCGAAAACAGCCTTGAGTATGACGCTACAAGCTTGGCACCTGTATTTGGGGAGTTTCTCCCATTCTTCTCTGCAGATCCTCTCAAGCTCTGTCAGGTTGGATGGGGAGTGTTGCTGCACAGCTATTTTCAGGTCTCTCCAGAGATGTTCGATCAGGTTCAAGTCCGGGCTCTGGCTGGGCCACTCAAGGACATTGAGACTTGTCCCGAAGCCACTCCTGCGTTGTCTTGGCTGTGTGGTTAGGGTCGTTGTCCTGTTGGAAGGTGAACCTTCGCCCCAGTCTGAGGTCCTGAGCATGCTGGAGCAGGTTTTCATCAAGGATCTCTATACTTTGCTCCGTTCATCTTTCCTTTGATCCTGACCAGTCTCCCAGTCCCTGCTGCTGAAAATCATCCCCACAGCTTGATGTTTCCTCCAGATGTGACGCTTGGAATTCAGGCCATAGAGTTAAATCTTGGTTTCATCAGACCAGAGAATCTTGATTCTGCAGTGCTGCAGAGATGGGAGAACCTTCCAGAAGGATAACCATCTCCACAGAGGAACTCTGGAGCTCTGTCAGAGTGACCATCTGGTTCTTGCTCACCTCCCTGACCAAGGCCCTTTTGCCTTGATTGCTCAGTTTGGCTGGGCGGCCAGCTCTAGAAGGAGTCTTGGTGGTTCCAAACTTCTCAATTTAAGAATAATGGAGGCCACTTTGTTCTTGGACTTTCAATGCTGCATACATTTTTTGGTACCCTTCCCCAGATCTGTGCCCTGAAATAGTGAAATTCCTTATTCCAATATCAGTAGTACTACAACAAAAAAATTGTCAAGTAGAACAAAAACACATAAGAACACGAGAAAGCAACTAAGCTATATACAGGGTCAGTGCCAATACCATATTTCCAATGTGCAGGGATACTGGAGTGGTACGGGTAGACATGTATAGGGGTGAAGTGACTAGGCATCAGGATAATTGATAAACAGCGTAGCAGCAGTGTATATGTTTAGTGTGTGTCAGTAGGAATGTGCATAGTGCAAAAATCAGTGTCAATGCGGATCTTAAAACACAATGGCAACACTGCCATGTTGATCTGAGCCTTGCTGTTGGAAAACCACACGCTGACCACACCGCTTGCGTTAAAAAATATATTTGCACGTTATTCAATCATTTTATCAAAACTGCTCGTGCACGTCAAGGAGCGTCTGCATAGCCAGGCGTTAAAATAGAACTTGGTTCCATTTTATTTTTTTACGCGCTGCAAGTCCCGCCTCTCCCCGTTAGTTTTTAGGAGCATAAACCCATGTGGGTGATTGAAAGATGAACTGAGGTCCATACTCCAGTCAAATTGGTGGTGGTAATGCACCTTAAAGTTGGTTGCCAACCGCAATATAGTCCGAAGAAGACCGAAGACTAGAAACTGACTCTATTTACCCCTTTATCTGTGGATTAATTGTCAGATTACAGGATTTTGCATTATATGTAAAATAACAAATGTTTATCCCAAATAACAAATGTTTATCCCAGGGCAAATTAGCTAGCAACAGGAAGCTAGCTAGCTATATGGCCATGGACCTGTCCCCAAATTAATATAGGTAGGTCAGAACTTGTTTTGATATTTCAACCTGCGCATCTGGTGTGGATGCACAAAATCAACAGGCGCATATTGGCGTTCCGGGTCTAGTCAGCATGTTAGTGTCCCATTCTCGGCTGTCGCAGATGCACCTCCCCGACTTTCGTCTACAGTCGGTTTCTTCCGCCTTACAGTATGTATCAACAGATGACTATGTCTACATTCCAAACACGTAAAAGACGCGCCCTATCCCCTCAGATTAAGTGGACACTTCTGATGACGTTTCATGACGTCTGACGAGTATACACTTGCAGGGAGGAAGGAATGGCTTTTAAATGGACCGCGCTTGCCTGGAAATGTTACTCGTTCATCCCGCGATGATTGTGTTTTCAGGCACCGGTAGCTTGTGGGTGCTTTAATGTCTAGTCAATTAGGATTGCATGTATACTTATATTAACTATATAATTATTAATATACGGCTAATGAATGACAGCTAGCAAAAATAATGAGCTAACGTTAGCCTGCCTAGCGGGAACTTCTGAGGAAGGAACATTTTATTTGTACAATTTCCATAAACTAACCAAACAAAAACATGCCTTTTGTAAGTGTTTGGAATGGAGCCATTGACTCATTATAGGTTCCAACCCCTACTGGATTGGCTGTTGAGGCATGCTTGCTAACATTCGAGGGCAAAGCGGAATAAAAGTGCTAGTTAATGCCGCGTTCACGTACTGGTTGGAACTAGGAAACTGACATTTTTCCGACTTAATGGTAAGACTTGTAATTATACGTTTTTATAACTAAAATAGACCACAGGCACGAGCTAGCGAGATCCTATTGGCGCTTTCTCGCTTCATTTGCATATTTCCATTAGAGTACTCCTTCTAAACAACCTTTTAAAAATTAAACTTTGTCCACTCTGTTCGGCACAGAATGTTTCATTGATGAGAAAATTTGCAGAAAGTCGGCCAACGTCCATGTCGTTCCATCTTGTCCCCCTGCCGGGCAATGGGCTTCCTCTCACTACCAAGAGTGGAAACACCAAGCAGATGCTTCACATTTCTACCCCCGGTGAAGTATGGAACTACAACCTGTTATCAATAACATTTGTAGGATGTCAGCAAGATGAAAGTATAGGAACACTCCCCGTTCTGTCACCGTCACCCACTGTCTGAAAGGCAGGTGAGATCAGCTTGGAACATTCTAGCCAATGAGCGAGCAGGCAGAACAGACACAACTCCGAACGAGTTGTCCAGATGCCACGTGCGTCCACTTATATCGGTACATTTGTAACATCCTAAACATTACGACACACCAGCAAATTAGCATATAAACACATTTTTCTGTTGACCAAATCCGACACTCAGACTGCCATACAAAAAGTCCCTATTTAGTCCGTTTTTAATCGCTGTATTCTCGCGTGGACATATTGACGTGTGGAGCCTCACGCTTTGCCTCTTCCTCTCTGGCATCGTGTAGTCACGTTGGTCACGTCCCACTAGAGAAACTAGCTAGTCACGTCCGGAGAACCGAACTACCGGGGATTACCTTCACCGTGATCAACAGATGGTCTAATGCCGTGTGAGCCTGACAGCTGCGGGGCTGGGAGGAGCTGGGAGCCAAATGACAGACAGCATGCCAGGTCGTGTGTGTGTGTGTGCACATTAGTTTACAGTTTGGGGTGAAACTTCATGCCAGGCATTGTGTCCTTGTCGGCGGGCTGTGAGTTATGATGACCGTTCTGTTCAATGGGTCAGAAGACCTCTGTCAAACAGTAGCACACTTCCCGTTCCCTTGATATGTAATATATAACAATCAATACTATATATGTAACCGGTGTCAAATGGTTAGCTAGTTAGCGGGTTTCAACGACGCTTCGTGGGAGGCAGTTGTTGTGTGCAGAGGGACGGAAGCTATACTGTTACATATACCAATTAAATATCTTTATCTCACTCAGATGAGAAGTTCTTAATCATATCACATGTTCATGGGAATATGTTGTTCAGAGTGGTATCAATACACAGACAGATCCATTTAGTGATGTCATAACTTCAATGGCTGGGTTCAGTCATATTCTGGTAAGAATATTATCAGGATGTGGTGAGTTGATGTAGATCAATTAATTCTTTTTTAAATGTAAATTATTGGATTTTGTCATGGTGTTGTTTCTGCTGATTAATGCATTTGCTTTGCCATTGTTGTCAAATAAAACAAATTGGGACTTGTTTCTGGTCCATGTTCATTTCTCTTCTACACCGTGGTTTCAGATGAGATCCAAAGGATCCTATCAGTCCGTTTTGGACAGCCCTACACTATGCTCCACCCTTCACAGGCGGACCTAGTATATGATAGACGAACCAGTCGCCCTTCCTCGTGGAGATCAGATTCATGCAATCACAACACGTCACATGACCACAGCCGCCCTGGTAGTTATTAAATGCACGCGAACACGTTCAGTATCTCCCAGTTCGTTTTCTCCAGCTACGGTTGTTGCTGATCTGACAGCAATACTTATCTGGCAACAAAACCTTCCGCCCTGAACTGCAGTCCATTTCGTCTGTTTTATTTTGTTAGCCTATTTTAGCTCAGTTTTAATTGTTGTGGATCTTGTTAGCAAATTACTTGGAGATTTACTTTTTTTGCTAAACAATCGAATTGAAGCGTCTTTCTGCGGTTGATCAGAAGAACCCAAACAAACTCAGGATGACAACCAACGCTCAGCAGGCGAAGAGTTGCCCAATCCCTACCCGGGTTCTTACTCTGAAAGACTGGTCTCAGCTCCCAGACTGCTACAGTCAGACTCCCGGGGGTACTCTCTTCTCCACAACGCCCGGAGGTAAGAGCACGGAGCTGGATGTTGTTTGTTTATGGTCAACCACATACAACACGTTTTGTACCAGGGATAATGTATCTAACGTTAGCCAGCAAAAAAAAAGCTAGAAAACTGATGTTATGTTGTGGGAAAGGGGGAACTGAACTAGCTAGCTACTTGTCGACGGTTATGCAAGGAAATAATACGTTCACGTTATGTATAGCTGTTTTGAAACGTACATTTACATCTTGTAACCACTCATCAACTTTACTCAACCCACAGTCTCGCGACTCCAGTTTATTTTGTCGTGCATAATACACGCGCGTGTTAGCTGGCTAAAACGAGGCTAGCTATCAATTCAATTCTATCTTTCTGTCTGTTTGACTTGCAGCATACTGTACTGTTTGTTGGACATTGTGTATGCTTGCTATGTGATATTTTAAATGCAATTAGATTCATAGTATTGCCTCCAGTCTATGTAATACAGAGGTCACTCTTCTTTTACTGGAAAAGCTTTATTCTTATTGACAGATGAAAATAAAAAATAAACAATTTTCAGTGATGGGGGGGGGAAACGAGGTTACTTGGTTCAACCGCATGGCTGCTTACGTGCAGTATGTGCATAGCAGTCTGGTGGTGGGATTTGGTACTGTCTGTTTACTACACACAGCACAGACCTGTGCAAAGTCGCTGACCAAAGAGCTGGCTGCTGCAATTCCCATTCACAACACCACTCATGTAAAGTGCTATGTTGGAACCAATTCCCAATTAAGTTTGACTGGGCCAAATGTAGCTCTAGCTGAGAGACAGATGTGTTGTTCGTTGGGATCTGCTATATATCAGAAGACCATTGCACATTATGTAGGCGAAGTAGCCATAGTGATGGGAGTCACATTTGGCCTGTGCAACGTTATGAAGCGGAAAAATACTGGCGGAAAAGCAGATTGGTTGACAACAAGCTCCTCTTAAGCTATGACCTATGGGTGGGTGGGGCCAGATTCAGGGGTGATTGGGGAGGGGGAGGGGGAGGAGACATCCCCCCTCTGTGTGACCCGCAGCTGCCCTGGTGCATTTCAGGAATACTGTAGGGAACATTGTGTTCCAGCCAAGTAGAGAGAGAGGGTGAGAGAGGTAGACTTGGAGCAAGGGAGAAAAAGGGGGAGGGATTGGGCAGCGTAAATGGTGTGTAAATAGGCCTTTCTAAGAATGGTTGAAGTTGGGACATGTGGGAGGGAACCTGGAGGGAGTGGTGGAATGTGTGATTTAGCTGAGGAGAGCAGAAAGCTGTGCAGTTTCAGGTCTTCTATGGATCCTTCATGACTCTTATGTGTTGTGGAAGGCATGGCCAGACAAGATCAACTTAGTTATGTGCTTTAAGAAGTAGTTATAACATGGCTAGAACAGCTGTTACTGTCATTACAGTGCTTATTGGTGATTCTTCATTGATGCCTTACAACAGATGGTCTAGAACAGTTTGACGTTGTGCCTCTAAAACTAGAAGTACATTCTCTGCAACTAACTGCTGATGTGAGCACAACAAGCATGCACATGATATGGAGAGACTCTTCCTGTCCCTCGGCCAATCATGTAACATCTCCACTCCCTGTTGTAATGTAATGAGGGAGGGTGTTGTCCCAGTGCCACAAACAGAGTGAGGTGCATTACGTGGGATGTGGTACGTTTCCTGTGGACAAAGAGATTGGCTACAGAGCTGGGCCCCTTCTGCATAACTCATGGACAGGGCACTACAGTTTAGTTGCTGGCTGGCCTGCTCCCGCTGCATAATTCTGCCTGAATTCCTGCCCCAATGTACCCTCGTGCGCACATACACACACTCCTTCCCCTCCCCTTTTGTTCAGGACAGGGTGCTCAACTGGAAGAGGTTTCTATAGTGTGTGTGTGGAAATAGAACTTCTAAAGTGAAAAACATTTTTAACTCCAGCATGCTGTACTAATACTAAATACTGCACGGTACCTCTGCCCTGGGCAGGGTTACACAGATATTTCACTAGTAGACACCAAAACATTGGATGATTCACATCTAACGGCTGTTATCAAATGTTCTGTCAGTCTGCTAATGAGTTTATCTAGTACACAGTGGTTCAGGTCAAACTTCAGTTCATCAGCATGATATTCAGTATGATATAATATCTAACGGCTGTTTATCAATGTTCCGTTGCAATTAAGGGGTGACATCAGTCTGTCAGCAACCTGCCAGAGCCCAACCAGTCTCTACTGTAGACATGCCAACACTTTTTATGGAGTAGCAAGTAATGTTTTCCTTTACATATGCCTAATAGTCTAGGGGAGGAACAACCAAGGTGTTTGACTCAACATAACCTCCCCTCAACCAGGCAGCCTCAGGAATGGGGTATCACCACAGGATGCCTTGTCAGCCCACCTAAGCAAACAGAATGTAGAGGAAACTCTGCTGATGACTACAGCACACATCTGAAGTGTTCTACACGGTGCAGGCTACACAGAGCTCCTGAAGTGTTCTACACGGTGCAGGCTACACAGAGCTCCTGAAGTGTTCTACACGGTGCAGGCTACACAGAGCTCCTGAAGTGTACTACACGGTGCAGGCTACACAGAGCTCCTGAAGTGTTCTACACGGTGCAGGCTACACAGAGCTCCTGAAGTGTTCTACACGGTGCAGGCTACACAGAGCTCCTGAAGTGTTCTACACGGTGCAGGCTACACAGAGCTCCTGAAGTGTTCTACACGGTGCAGGCTACACAGAGCTCCTGAAGTGTTCTACACGGTGCAGGCTACACAGAGCTCCTGAAGTGTACTACACGGTGCAGGCTACACAGAGTTACGCGTGTTTGGTTCTGGTCTGCCGTCTGTCACCACTTCCTGGTTCTAGGATAACATGTTGCTGTGCTACACTTAGAACTGACTCACTACGGCCAACCCACCGACCACCCCTCCTCCGTATCCTCCTGTCTTCTTCCTCTCTTCCCTGACTCACTACGGCCAACTGATGACCCTTCTTCTCCCCCCTCTCCTTGGGCTGAAAACATGTTGCTTGGTATGCATCCAACAGCCTTGACCCTGAGGCCAGGGAGGGGTGGACTCTCAGTTCCTTCTAGATACATCCCTCCCTCTGCCCTGTCAGGGACTTACTATTCTCTTGTATTTGTGTGGTTTTGACATCAGACATTTCATGGCCAATTTTCAAGGACTAGATTAGATAAATCAGGAACTAAAGCCTCCATTTTGTAGACCACTTAATGTTTTTGTGTTCACAACTAGTCTCTCTAATAGATTTTATGGTACATGAGTCCATTTACACTGGCTTTTACCACAATGCTTTGGTCAACATGGTGCAGCTCCCTTCACTGGCAAGTCAACTGACCCCCCACCCACCCACACCTCTGACAGGAACACGCATAATCTATGACAGGAAGTTCCTTCTGGACTGTCGGAACTCTCCCATCGCCCGTACCCCCCCCTGCTGCCTGCCGCAGATCCCTGGGGTGACGGTGCCCGCTCTGCACCCTCTGGGAAAACTACAGGAACTAAAAGAGGAGCTGGAGGAGGAGAAGGACCTGGCAGGTAGGAGTATGCACACACTAGGCACTAGGCATGCATACCGTATATAAACACACTAGACTTGCATACGGTATATAAACACACTAGGCTTGCATACGGGATATAAACACACTAGGCTTGCATACGGTATATAAACACACTAGGCTTGCATACGGTATATAAACACACACACATTCTGTACCGACGTGCACACTGACAAATTTGCATATGAACACGTGTACACACAGGAGGTCCAAGAGGACGTGGTAGGTACAAACTGGTATAACCTGCTGCTAGCGCTACCCTGCCTTTTTCATTTCCATTCCACCACCTTCATGATAATGTTGCCTTGTACCTGGCTTTGTTATTTGTCCTTATGGAACCTAGTGTTGCCTGCTGTCCATGCACATTGTTGCCAATTTATTCCCGTCTGTGAAACGTTTGTTTGTGGAGCGTTACTAGGCCTTAACCCCTTGACAGTACTGTGAAACTAGGCCACTGCATCCTTGGACCAAAAGTTATGGGGTGGCAGGAAGCCTAATGGTTAGAGCGTTGGACTTGTAACCGAAAGGTTGCAAGATCGAATCCCCGAGCTGACAAGGTAAAAATCTGTCGTTCACCCCTGCAGGTGACCACTTATAAGAACTCCAACAGCTGGTCTGTAATTAACCCACTGTTCCTAGGCCATCATTGAAAATAAGAATCAGTTCGCATTAACTGACTTGCCTAGTTAAATAAAAAAATGTAATAGGCCTACCTAATACAAGTCAGTCAGGACCTAGCCTTCCAAGTCCTGGGCCCTGTTCATTTACTATAGACAATAGTTTCTTCCTAGAAGTAGCCTAAAGGGACCAATGAACACAAACGTGAAGTTTATAGGAGCATGTCAAATGAAAGCGGAGTCTGTTTTGGAGAAAATAAGGCAAATATACACTTAAAAAAAAAAAAATTACATTTTTAAAATATAGGAATAAGTTAAAGCTTTGATTTGAAATGGAAAAGGCATTTTAGAAAATATCTACTTTTTTTTTTTTTTTTCTTAAGGTATTAAAAATGCCTCAACACAATACTGTTGCAGTAAATACCCTTGCCAACTAATATCAACACTTCTATTTACTTTTGGATATTTTTTTGTTATGCCTGCAGTAAGTTTGAGACATTGCCTTGTGCCTTGAAATCCTGTTATCAAAAACCCAGATCTTCAAGATATTTTCTAATTTCCCTCATGAGGGAGGATAATGAAAGTTCACAGAAGTACCAAGTAAAGGTAGACCTATCAATTAGTGTTTTTACTAATATCAAGTTTGTTTATGAATTATTAAGTGATTCAAACTTGAGAAATTGGTAACTGAATTTCTGCAACTGAATTGGTTATAATGGGAAATTATAGTCACAAAGAACAGTTGGGTTCACAAATGTGGACTGTACAGCAGTGTGGTGGAATTATTGTAATCAAAGGGAGAGTGTTTTGAAGAAATCGAAAAATCAAACATTATTTAATTAGTGCAGTAATGGAGCTGGTCGGTAATCACCCCTGGAGGTGACCACTGAGAACTCAACCAGCTGGTCGGTAATCACCCCTGGAGGTGACCACTGAGAACTCAACCAGCTGGTCGGTAATCACCCCTGGAGGTGACCACGGAGAACTCAACCAGCTGGTCGGTAATCACCCCTGGAGGTGACCACGGAGAACTCAACCAGCTGGTCGGTAATCACCCCTGGAGGTGACCACGGAGAACTCAACCAGCTGGTCGGTAATCACCCCTGGAGGTGACCACGGAGAACTCAACCAGCTGGTCGGTAATCACCCCTGGAGGTGACCACAGAGAACTCAACCAGCTGGTTGGTAATCAAAGTCAAAGTCACCGTTATTAGTCAGTTGTACAACCAAATGCCATCAACTGAAATGTGTCTTCCGCAATTAACCAAACCCCTCTGAATCAGAGAGGTGCGCGGGGCTACCTTAATCGACATCCACGTCTTCGGCGCCCGGGGAACAGTGGGTCAACTGCCTTGTTCAGGGGCAGAACGACAGATTTTTACCTTGTCAGCTCGGGGATTTGAACTTGCAACCCTCCGGTTACAAGTCCAACGCTCTAACCACTAGGTATAGACCAGGGTCTGGCCCCAAACTCCATACTGGAGCCATCTCCCCCTGGTACCCCAGTATAGAAACATTAACTCAAGCTATGGAATGTGGTATCACCCAAAGACCGCAAATCTCCTGTCAATGTTAAATCCCCCAGAGGACCACTTTCAGTTCACACAGACACAAGAGTTATAAGAACCCTCTATTCTGTTGCATAAAACAACCATTTGATGCAATTACAGCATTATAATATAATCTTGCAATTTTGCTCTCACAGCAGAGTACAGTAAAGTAGTGCATAGTTCTGTAGAGTACAGTAAAGTAGTGCATAGTTCTGTAGAGTAAAGTAGTGCATAGTTCTGTAGAGTAAAGTAGTGCATAGTTCTGTAGAGTGAAGTAGTGCATAGTTCTGTAGAGTGAAGTAGTGCATAGTTCTGTAGAGTAAAGTAGTGCAGAGTTCTGTAGAGTAAAGTAGTGCAGAGTTCTGTAGAGTACAGTAAAGTAGTGCATAGTTCTGTAGAGTACAGTAAAGTAGTGCATAGTTCTGTAGAGTACAGTAAAGTAGTGCATAGTTCTGTAGAGTACAGTAAAGTAGTGCATAGTTCTGTAGAGTACAGTAAAGTAGTGCATAGTTCTGTAGAGTACAGTAAAGTAGTGCATAGTTCTGTAGAGTACAGTAAAGTAGTGCATAGTTCTGTAGAGTACAGTAAAGTAATGCAGTATAGTTCTGTAGAGTACAGTAAAGTAGTGCAGTATAGTTCTGTACGGATTTGGTCTTAAGGGGCGGAGCTCATGTAAAATAAGTGTGTAGTGTAATACCCATAATGCAAAAGAGGATATTGCATATTCATACCTTTTTGTGTACCTATTTAGGATACATCACCATGAAGAGAATGACCTTCATATCCATCATTAGGCATTTCTGTGTAGTGCAGATCAGGGACCCATGATGGAATTTTGTCACTTCAATTCCCTTACCGGGTGTAAATCCACTTCACTTCAATAACCCAAAAAATGTGGATGTGTCTGATGTCATAGCAGACACCCCATTCTTTCTGCAGACTTTGTTGAATCGTTGAGGTTTTGGAAAATGTGGACACCAACTGAGGGAGATTTTTCTGAAATTCTGTTACCAAACTTTGCATCTGCACAGTTCTTCCAGTAAATGTGTTTTAAATTGATAAAAGTAGCATGAAGTTGTATGGTTTGTTAAGTGAAAAATCTGAGTTTCTGCGCAATTCCGTTACTGTGGAATTGTCCATAGAACATTGTGTAATGTTCTCCTATCCAAAACTGCAACTATCTCTGTGTATCTTATCTGTTACTTGGCTGTAGATATCTCTTCAATCAGCAGGCTATCGTTGTCATAGGGCACGGTTTTGTTTTGGCGGTTGAAGACACACACTGTACTATGATGGTGAGCTGTAGGCTAGTTGCAGACAGTGTCATTGAGGTATCAGGTTGGTTATCTGTGCTGAGTTGAGGTCAGGCCAGCACAAGGACACTAGATAACCAGTTAAATAGAGCTTGTTGTTTCAACAGCAGAGAGGGTGTGGCCTGGTGTGGTCAGAGGTTTGACTGCATCTGCTATTGGTCACAAGATGACTGTTGTGGAGAAGGCACACCATCCTCTATTGCTTTCTTTCTCTCTGACCCCCTCTTTCTGTCCATCTCTAGCTCTCTGCTTTCTCCCTCCCCCTAACTCTCTCCCTTCTCTCTGTCCCTCTCTCTACTTGCCCCCCAGACAGACAGAGGGGTTAAGAGGAGGGGAGGTGGGTGGATTGGGTTAGGGGATTGTGTCTGGTCTGGGAGATTTGTCTCTCCTGTCTGGAGTTGACAAAAACATGACATTGATAAGAAAAATGAACACAACACTGTCACCCCCCAGTCAATCCGTTATTATGGGTGTGGTTAGGACTTAGTGTACAGATACAAGTAACGACTGTTTTGTTAATGTCTCTTTTCTCTCCCCTCTCTTCTCTCTCTCCCCTCTCCTCTCTTCTCTCTCCCCCCTCTCCTCTCTTCTCTCTCCCTCTAGATGACAGCCAGTTTGAGATGGACATCTGAGCAGCAGCTCGTTGTCTCCTGTGGAGAGAGCTGTTGTATCTTCTGTTCAGTTTTGACGTCTGATTGGTCCTTTACGACCAGCATGTGTCACATATTCACCTTCTTCAACTTCCTTTTTTAACCTTTTTTTTTTTTTTTTTGGAAACTCCCCAAAGGAGAACGGGGATATGTTGATCCCTGAGTTAGAAAAAAATGAAGCACCTGTGTATTAAGTGCAGAATACTTCAATGGTTGCAGGGTTGGAAGAAGCAATAAGTTTGTAACTTTGTTGGACAGTTTTTGATTTGTACATAAGTCTACGGTACTTTTTATTTTTTTTTAAAAGGAGGGAAATGTTCGAGATTTTACATTAAACATACAGGAACGGTGGGATTGGTCATGACGGCAGAGTTGCTGCGTTGTTTTTTAAAACAATAACACTCTATTTTGGAGGGGCTGCTGGGCCTATGAGCAGTCACCCTGTCTGAGCCTGGCATAAGGTTAAAGGTCAGAGGTTGGGGGTGACTGTTGGACAGGCTCCTACATGCATCTGCCTGAGGAGGAGGAACTTAAATGTATCGAAGTTCAAAATAAATAAACAAAAAGGACAACCTCAACTTGAGTTCTGTCATGTTGTTATTGTTGCTGCCTCATGCTTCAAGTTTACCATGTCATTGCTTATATATATATATATATATATATATATACATACACACAAAACAAAATAATCTGGTGTGCTCTTAAATCAAAGGATTTATGGCCAAACATGTCATTGAGATTGCTGTACTGAAATGAAGAAATGCTCTACTTGCTACTGCTGGTTGGCTTTCATTTTCAGATGTAAATAGACTCCCAGTA
The DNA here is from genome assembly GCA_030435695.1 of Brachymystax lenok tsinlingensis. Lineage (NCBI taxonomy): Eukaryota > Metazoa > Chordata > Actinopteri > Salmoniformes > Salmonidae > Brachymystax > Brachymystax lenok. The sequence continues at coordinate 28,851,881 of CM059784.1, read as the reverse complement.
GTATGTAATGTCTGCATGTTCTAATTACTAGTCTGTTGCCCCATGTTCTGGCCCAGTTAATGTATGTAGCCTACAGACATGTTTGTCTCTCCCCTATAGCGCCGTCCCTCTAGCGTTACCCTAATCGAATCAGAAACTGCATAACCCACTATAACTATTTCCATCCAACGTTTTTATGCGAGTAATGCGGATAAAAAATGGCGTGATGGAAACAGCAAATTTGTCAGTACAATTTCAAATTGCAGACAAAATACGCTAGACAATGCAGAATATTTCTGTGTCGGTAAAATGAATTATACAAGAAATGGCAGTGGAAATCTTATGCGCAAATATAGATCTAACTTTGGAGTCACGTGATTATATTGTGGTCCTCCCACTATGACTCGTAGAAGCATGCAGTTTATAGGCTACAGATGAAATATGTTATGATGAACTTCACAGGTTGGTGAAAGAGCACAATGGTGCGCTTGATGCGCCTCTCCAATAAATATCATGGGTCTTAATCTGGTGACATGATAATCGATGCTTGGCAGCCGTTTGACAAATAAAAATAATATTGCTATTTTGTCAATATCTGCACTGTATCTACGAGTGCAAGCTTTAGGCTAGATCGCACGTGCCACGACCAGGGTGGACACATTACTATATGACATTTTTTATGACAAAATCATCAGTAAAGTTAAATGCGACGGAACCCATTTAACTGTGTATGTGTTTTATTCGGTACAGGGGAATTTAACCGCAAATGTATTTTTATGTGCAGTATGTCATCAGGCACAGCCCTTTACGGGAAACAATTGGTTTTGATAGAAACTCTGGTGGGGACCTGCGCGTATTGTTTTTATGCAGATTATGGAATAGAATATTCACATGAAAATATGTCGCCAATTGGATGGAAATCTAGCTATTGAGAAAAGTCAAACCTAGTTTGGGTGGAAACCTAGCTAATGCAAACGAAATAAGTCCCAGCAGTAAAGCACGTTTAGACGCGTGTGCAACTATGGGGCCAAGCAGATGAGGTTGGCGTAGATAAAATATAGTTAACATGTTATCTCAAGTTTTTATTTAAAACATAAATCGGCCAAACCGTCTGAACTAGGGTATTACGTAATCGTATTAAGTCCTGAAAGCAGGAAACAACATGGATTTCCTACATGCTGTCTGGGTCTTTTTGTTGGTTCAATTTGTTGCATAATTTGGAACACTGCCACCCCTCTCTCACACACACACTGGTCCACGCCTCCCCTCTATTGTAGCTTCCTCAGAACTGAAGTTAACACGTGAGCATGAAGCCCTGGGTGTCCTCTGTAGCAGCAGCGTAACATTTAGGATGCATTACCCAACATATGGCTCCCGTCAGTAGGTGAACAATGTTTTTTTTCCCTAAAAAGGAAACTGCTCTCATTCTTTCCAAATTAAATTAAGTCAACGCTGATGAGATCGGTTTTGGGTCTAGGTTAAATAGATGTATGATAAGGATATTTGGTAGCTAACGCTTTACTTGAACTGTACGTTATAACAGCATCATATTGTCATGATCATTACACAGGTGCAGCTTGTACTGGGGATAATAAATTGACACTAAAATCTGCAGTTTTGTCACACAACACAATGCCACAGGTGTGTCAAGTTTTGAAGGAGCGTGCATTTGGCATGCTGACTGCAGGAATGTCCACTAGAGCTGTTACCAGAGAATTGAATGTTAATTTCTCTATGATAAACTGCCTCCAACGTTGTTTTAGAGAATTTGGCAGTACGTCCAACCCGCAGACCATATGTAACCATGCCAGCCCAGGACCTCTAAATCCGGCTTCTTCACCTTCGGGATCGTCTGAGACCAGCCACACGGACAGCTGATGAAATGGAGAAGTATTTCTGTCTCTAATAAAGCCCTTTTGTGGGGAAAAACTGGTTTATGTCCTCCCAGGCCCACTCATGGCTGTGCCCCTGCCGGTCATGTGATATCCTTAGATTAGGGCCTAATTAATTTATTTCAATTGACTGATTTCCTTATATGAAGTGTAACTAAGTGAAATTGTTGCATGTTGAGTTTAGATTTTTGTTCAGTAAAGAATGGTTCTAAAGATGTCCAGGTGAACTGGAAGCACAGCCTAGTAGAAAGTGTCCAGTACTGGGTCTGGATCAAGATTACAGGGGATACACAGATTATCTGGAGGTGAAAGACATGAGGCCAACCAGACTCAACTAGCCTCCTATTACCAGACTGAAGAAAAGATGCATAATAACAGAAATATACAGACAAAAGTACATAAACTTAACGATCTTAAACAAATTAAAGAAGGGTTTGTTCTGAACCATCTTAATTTAATGAATAAATAATCCAAGAAAAATAAGCAAATTAACAATGAAAATTAAATCAGGGGCATATCAGTTGGGTCACAATAAAACATAATTTCAGTCTTCCAAATAAACATTAAAAGTGGTTTCCCTTCAATTATTCTAAATCAATCTAAAATCTTCTGACATGAGAGCAGTCAATAGTTTCTGGGTCACAACCATAACACACATTTGTCATCAATAGCAATTTTAAATGTGTACAGTAAAGGTCTTTACTGGGTACACTCTGTGAATGAGTTTATATGATACTTCTTTCACATTATTAGATGTACAATATTTACCAGACAGCAACAAGACTTGGCTCCAGTCCACTTGTCCCAGGGCTGCATTCCAGTACATTCTAGCAGAAGGAATAGTAACACCTTGACAGTTTTCTTAGATAATTTTTATTACATTTAGATTTGAAAACACTTAAATTCCTTCAAGCATGTACGAGTGATTGGAACGTTGTGTGTTCTCATGAAGTTTGGATAATGATATAGTTGTCCATCGTCACTCAATAATTGTTGATAATGATGTTGTCAAACCAATTCTGGAAAATCTAAGATTTGTTTTTACATCTTGTCTTTGTTATTCAGAAAGTATTCACAACCCTTGAATTTAAGAATAGATTTTGGAATATTATTCAAAAGGTTGGTGGAATTGAATTTCTCATAAAATGAACTAAATAAAATGTCTCTTAAATTAGCCAATTTCCATAAGCAAGCGTTACTATCCTGGTAAAAGTTAAACTGTATAAACATACTTTCTCCCCTCATAGGTGTTTGATTTGGAATGACAAAGACATAAAATATCTTTATTTTTCCAAAGATGGTTTGAGAACGTTATTTTGTTAATGACACAATTATTTAGTGAAAATGGACAACTGTATAATTATGTTTTTGAATAAATATGGAATACCATAAATACCTACAGGTCTTATAAGACTCTTATCAAGTCTGCTTTTACTCCTGATAAAGTATACTGGAATTCTACATTTAATAACATTAATTAGAAAGCAGTATTGTTTTTAAATAGAAAGTGGTGTCTTTTAAAATTATTAACTTAATTTATCCAGTTAATCAGGTATTGTCACAATTTAAAATGTACATTGATGAAAGAGTGTTTTTTGAATGATTGTATTTGTACTGAGATTTTTGGGACAGATCTCTAGTGTTTTCTTTTTAGATAAACTGGGACTAGAGTACAGCTTGACGATAATGATGTTTTACTTTTCTTTAATCATCAGGATCAGAACAGTCTACACAATATATCTATTTTTTTATGATTGAAAAATGTTTTATACATAAATGCAAGTAGGCTAAAGAAAAGCCAAGATTATTACTTTCAAAAATGTAACGTGCTCATAAAAACAAAAAAGTAAAGCAAATCGTAAATGCCTGTGAAGCCTTGTGTATTTTTGTTTAAATGTGTATACCCTTGTGTATTTTTGTTTAAATGTGTATACCCTTGTGTATTTTTGTTTAAATGTATACCCTTGTGTATTTTTGTTTAAATGTGTATACCCTTGTGTATTTTTGTTTAAATGTATACCCTTGTGTATTTTTGTTTAAATGTGTATACCCTTGTGTATTTTTGTTTAAATGTGTATACCCTTGTGTATTTTTGTTTAAATGTGTATACCCTTGTGTATTTTTGTTTAAATGTGTATACCCTTGTGTATTTTTGTTTAATTGTGTATAGCCTTGTGTATAAAGTTTTTTTAAAGTCTTTTTTTGTACACTGTGTTGTAAAGTATGACTGTATATTTTGTTATTTGTTGTTAATAAAAACAATTTAAAATAAGAAATGATAGTGGAATCGGCAGTTCGCCTTCAAAGTAAAAGTCCAAAAATGAATCATGCCACAATTGGACTAGATCATGTATGGAATGTTGTTATATAAATTAAACAAAAACAATTATTATTTAATTTGATATAAAATGCTAACCTCCACTGTTGTTGTAACGGTGAGAGGTTAGCATGTCCTGGGGGTATGATATTTGGGCGTCTAACCTCACTCATCATTATTCACGATACAGGCCTAGGTCCTCCACATATACAGTAAGATACAGGTCTAGGTCATCCACATACAGTATGATACAGGTCTAGACCAGGCTCCACATACAGTCTGATACAGGTCTAGACCAGGCTCCACATACAGTCTGATACAGGTCTAGACCAGGCTCCACATACAGTCTGATACAGGTCTAGACCAGGCTAGCCTTCACATACAGTATGATACAGGTCTAGACCAGGCTCCACATACAGTAAGATACAGGTCTAGACCAGGCTCCACATACAGTATGATACAGGTCTAGACCAGGCTAACCTCCACATACAGTATGATACAGGTCCAGACCAGGCTCCACATACAGTAAGATACAGGTCTAGACCAGGCTAGCCTTCACATACAGTAAGAAACAGGTCTAGACCAGGCTAGCCGTCACATACAGTAAGGTACAAGTCTAAACCAGGCTATCCTCCACATACAGTATGATACAGGTCTAGACCAGGCTCCACATACAGTCTGATAGAGGACTAGACCAGGCTAGCCTCCACATACAGTATGATACAGGGCTAGAACAGGCTCCACATACAGTCTGATAAAGGTCTAGACCAGACTAGCCTCCACATACAGTATGATACAGGTGTAGACCAGGCTAGCATCCACATACAGTAAGATACAGGTCTAGACCAGGCTCCACATACAGTCAGATACAGGTCTAGACCAGGCTAGCCTTCACATACAGTATGATACAGGTCTAGACCAGGCTCCACATACAGTAAGATACAGGTCTAGACCAGGCTAGCCTTCACATACAGTATGATACAAGTCTAGAGCAGGCTCCACATACAGTATGATACAGGTCTAGACCAGGCTAGCCTCCACATACAGTATGATACAGGTCTAGACCAGGCTAGCCTCCACATACAGTATGATACAGGTCTAGACCAGGCTCCACATACAGTCAGATACAGGTCTAGACCAGGCTAGCCTCCACATACAGTATGATACAGGTCTAGACCAGGCTCCACATACAGTATGATATAGGTCTAGACCAGGCTAGCCTCCACATACAGTAAGATACAGGTCTAGACCAGGCTAGCCTTCACATACAGTAAGGTACAAGTCTAGACCAGGCTATCCTCCACATACAGTATGATACAGGTCTATACCAGGCTCCACATACAGTCTGATAGAGGACTAGACCAGGCTAGCCTCCACATACAGTATGATACAGGTCTAGAACAGGCTCCACATACAGTCTGATAAAGGTCTAGACCAGACTAGCCTCCACATACAGTAAGATACAGGTGTAGACCAGGCTAGCATCCACATACAGTAAGATACAGGTCTAGACCAGGCTCCACATACAGTATGATACAGGTCTAGACCAGGCTAGCCTTCACATACAGTATGATACAGGTCTAGACCAGGCTCCACATACAGTCAGATACAGGTCTAGACCAGGCTCCACATACAGTATGATACAGGTCTAGACCAGGCTAGCCTCCACATACAGTATGATACAGGTCTAGACCAGGCTAGCCTCCACATACAGTATGATACAGGTCTAGACCAGGCTCCACATACAGTCAGATACAGGTCTAGACCAGGCTAGCCTCCACATACAGTATGATACAGGTCTAGACCAGGCTCCACATACAGAATGATACAGGTCTAGACCAGGCTAGCCTCCACATACAGTAAGATACAGGTCTAGACCAGGCTAGCCTCCAGATACAGTATAATACATGTCTAGACCAGGCTAGCCTCCACATACAGTATAATACATGTCTAGACCAGGCTAGCCTCCACATACAGTATAATACATGTCTAGACCAGGCTAGCCTCCACATACAGTATGATACGATGGTAGTAGACACAGATCCCTGCAAGACTGTGGAGTGATATTGGTTGGAATATGTGTGTATGTGTGTGTGTGTGTGCCAGTGTCAGTGTCAATCAGGTCCTCATGGGTCAGGTTGGAGTGGACAGCTGTTTCTTTCCCATGGACCCACTGACCCGTCCTGAGACAACACACACTAACTAATGAACTAACCAACCAAGCAAAATAATGAAATGTGTAGTATGTGATCAATCACTAAAATGTTGCAGTGTTTTGATTTGGATGAGAATGATCCAGCTTGACATCAGTGCAGACTAAATGAGGTATGGTAGTAAGATTATGTGCGTGACTCTGTGTCTGATTGGATGAGGCGGGGATTCAATCCATGTCGTGCTGTAGAGAAGCACATTACACTGTTGACAATGCTCCTATTAAAGGCAATGTTCCCAACGTCCGGAGAGATCGTATTCCCGGTTCAAGCTGCGGATGTACGCTGAATTTTAATATACAGCGCATTCGGAAAGTATTCAGACCCCTTGACTTTTTTATGTTACAGCCTTATTCTAAAATGCATTAAATCGTTTTTTTCATCAGTCTACACACAACACCCCACGATGACAAAGCAAAAACAGGTTTTTATCATTTTTTGCTAATTTATTAAAAATAAAAAACTGAAATATCATATTTACATAAGTATTCAGACCCTTTACTCAGTACTTTGTTGAAGCACCTTTGGCAGCAATTACAGCATCGAGTCTTCTTGGGTATGACGCTACAAGCTTGGCACACCTGTATTTCGGGAGTTTCTCCCATTCTCTGCAGATCCTCTCAAGCTCTGTCAGGTTGGATAGGGAGTGTTGCTGCAAGCTATTTCCAGAGATGTTAGATCAGGTTCAAGTCCGGGTTCTGGCTGGGCCACTCAAGGACATTCAGAGACTTGTCCCGAAGCCATTCCTGCGTTGTCTTGGCTGTGTGCTTAGGGTTGATAAACATCTCACACATACACTCTCAAACATACACTCTCAAACAGACAGGATATCTGAACCTTCACGGTGACTGCATGTATGACTGAGTCAAGGTAACTTTGACATTTACTCTATATATATTTATGTAGCTAGCTCATGACACGCACGTACTCTAAACCCTAAATGTAACCCTACAGCTCACATCCATAAGATACAGGAGGACACACACGACACACACACGACACACACACACTCACACGACGCCACGTAGGCTCAGAAAACAGCTCACGTGAAAAGGTACAGTACAGTAAGGTTATGTACTGTCCATTTACCTAGAATGACAAGATGAGACCTATGGGAGAGAGCTGAACTAGTAAAATGGTCATCTTGTTTTGTCAACAGTATGAGATCACTGATAAGGCTAACTTTACCAGAGGGCATACAGACAGAGATAAACAAACAGGGTGTGTCTAACCAACTGCCAACGTGATCGTGTTTGTATTTTGACCAAACAAGTGTTCTACAGTACAACCGTTAATAGTGGAGTAGTTGTTGTTCTACAGTACAACCGTTAATAGTGGAGTAGTTGTTGTTCTACAGTACAACCGTTAATAGTGGAGTAGTTGTTGTTCTACAGTACAACCGTTAATAGTGGAGTAGTTGTTGTGGACAATACCAAAAATAGATACATATTTACACACACCACAAAATACAACAAACACCACAAACACACCACCAAACACACACACACACACACACACCAAATATGTTCTGAGCGAAAGTAAATGTGTCCCATTGACCTTTTCCATAGCCCCTTCACCTCCCTGAACCCCTCACTCCCCTACCCTGCTCCGGTTGCCTGTAGGGTCGATGGGATGTGCTATTTTCGTACATCTTCCCGGTACACACAGACATGCACACACTCAGTGTTGATGCCACTGAGTCGCCATGGCGAAAGGAGAAACAGCTGCTCAAATTGCACACACCACACACACACACACCAGCATGTTCCCCTGTAAGAGTATCTAATACTTTACTTCTATGACTCTGCTGTCCCACCTTCTCTTTCGGACCAAAAGATCACTAGAGTTTGTTCCAAAGAGCACCCTATTCTCTGCATAGGGCACTACCTTTGACCAGAGCCCCATGGGCCCTCAGAAGTAGTACACTACAGGCAATAGGGTGCCATTTGGGATGCAAGCTAGGTCTGTCTGGGTAGAAATAGACAGGCTTGGGTTTTATTAGTGCTGCTTGCCCAGTCTCATACAGTGGCTTAGGGAAGAAACTAAGGTTTAACAGACAGTATTGAGACAGACACCAAGCTAACTAGATATGGATATTTCACATCAAATGGATCCTATCTCCAGACAAAGCAATAACTTAGGTCTGTTGCGATTGCTTTGCATCATGCAATAAACCAGAGGAACACAAATGTCCAAAGCAAAATGGGTCAAAAACCTTGACTAATTACGAAATGCTGATTATTTTGTAAACTATGTAGACCATTGAGAAATAATGTAGGCCGATGGCCCTCGCAGAGGAGCTTTCTAACCTTCTGTAAAATGGCATTTCCTGGTTAAATAAGAACAAACTAAATAGCAGGACAAAGGGTGGATTGCTACAGTAATGTTGTAACATTCTATAATGCTCTATACAGTATGTCATGTGGGTTGATCTGGTAAGGGGCATGGTGTTTCATGTAATACAATGTCACTTTTGTTATAAAGTATTATAGTACGTGTTCACCTCCGATGCAGATGAATACTACCTATTATCTAGTGAATGTGCTACTTATGGCTTTGGATTAGAACACTTGTGTATCTATGGACCACTGACAACAGTGCTGCTGAGTAGAGTTGGTGCTAGGTACTAGAGTAGAGACAGTGCTAGGGGCTAGAGTAGAGTTGGTGCTAGGGACTAGAGTAGAGACAGTGCTAGGGGCTAGAGTAGAGACAGTGCTAGGGGCTAGAGTAGAGTCAGTGCTAGGGGCTAGAGTAGAGTTGGTGCTAGGGGCTAGAGTAGAGTTGGTGCTAGGAGCTAGGGACTAGAGTAGAGATAGTGCTAGGGGCTAGATTAGAGATAGTGCTAGGGGTTAGGGGCTAGAGTAGAGTAGAGATAGTGCTAGGGGTTAGGGGCTAGAGTAGAGATAGTGCTAGGGGTTAGGAGCTAGAGTAGAGATAATGCTAGGGGCTAGAGTAGAAATAGCGCTAGAGGCTAGGGGCTAGAGTAGAGATAATGCAAGGGGCTAGAGTAGAGATAGCGCTAGAGGCTAGGGAGTAGAGTAGAGACAGTGCTAGGGGCTAGGAGCTAGAGAAGAGATAGTGCTAGGGGCTAGGAGCTAGAGTAAATATAGTGCTAGGGGTTAGAGTAGAGATACAGTAGTGCTAGGAGCTAGAATAAATATTGTGCTAGGGGTTAGGAGCTAGAGTAGAGATAGTGCTAGGGGCTAGAGTAGAGACAGTGCTAGGGGCTAGAGTAGAGACAGTGCTAGGGGCTAGAGTAGAGACAGTACTAGGGGCTAGAGTAGAGACAGTGCTAGGGGCTAGAGTAGAGTTGGTGCTAGGGGCTAGAGTAGAGTTGGTGCTAGGGGCTAGAGTAGAGTTGGTGCTAGGAGCTAGGGACTAGAGTAGAGATAGTGCTAGGGGTTAGGAGCTATAGTAGAGATAGTGTTAGGGGCTAGAGTAGAGTAGAGATAGTGCTAGGGGTTAGGAGCTAGAGTAGAGATAATGCTAGGGGCTAGAGTAGAAATAGCGCTAGAGGCTAAAGGCTAGAGTAGAGATAGTGCTAGGGGCTAGAATAGAGATAGTGCTAGGGTTTAGGGGCTAGAGTAGAGATAGTGCTAGGGGCTAGGTACTAGAGTAGAGATAGTGCAAGGAGCTAGAGTAGAGACAGTGCTAGGGGCTAGAGTAGAGACAGTGCTAGGGGCTAGAGTAGAGACAGTGCTAGGGGCTAGAGTAGAGTTGGTGCTAGGGGCTAGAGTAGAGTTGGTGCTAGGAGCTAGGGACTAGAGTAGAGATAGTGCTAGGGGCTAGATTAGAGATAGTGCTAGGGGTTAGGAGCTAGAGTAGAGTAGAGATAGTGCTAGGGGTTAGGGGCTAGAGTAGAGATAATGCTAGGGGCTAGAGTAGAAATAGCGCTAGAGGCTAGGGGCTAGAGTAGAGACAGTGCTAGGGGCTAGGAGCTAGAGAAGAGATAGTGCTAGGAGCTAGATTAGAGATAGTGCTAGGGGCTAGGAGCTAGAGAAGAGATAGTGCTAGGAGCTAGAGTAGAGACAGTGCTAGGGGCTAGGAGCTAGAGAAGAGATAGTGCTAAGAGCTAGAGTAGAGACAGTGCTAGGGGCTAGGAGCTAGAGAAGAGATAGTGCTAGGGGCTAGGAGCTAGAGAAGAGATAGTGCTAGGAGCTAGATTAGAGATAGTGCTAGGGGCTAGGAGCTAGAGAAGAGATAGTGCTAGGAGCTAGAGTAGAGACACTGCTAGGGGCTAGAGTAGAGATAGTGCTAGGAGTTAGAGGCTAGAGTAGAGATAGTGCTAGGGGCTAGGAGCTAGAGAAGAGATAGTGCTAGGAGCTAGAGTAGAGACAGTGCTAGGGGCTAGGAGCTAGAGAAGAGATAGTGCTAGGAGCTAGATTAGAGATAGTGCTAGGGGCTAGGAGCTAGAGAAGAGATAGTGCTAGGAGCTAGAGTAGAGACAGTGCTAGGGGCTAGAGTAGAGACAGTGCTAGGGGCTAGAGTAGAGATAGTGCTAGGAGCTAGGGACTAGAGTAGAGACAGTGCTAGGGGCTAGGAGCTAGAGAAGAGATAGTGCTAGGAGCTAGAGTAGAGACAGTGCTAGGGGCTAGGAGCTAGAGAAGAGATAGTGCTAGGAGCTAGAGTAAATATAGTGCTAGGGGTTAGAGTAGAGATACAGTAGTGCTAGGGGCTAGAGTAAATATAGTGCTAGGGTTTAGGAGCTAGAGAAGAGATAGTGCTAGGAGCTAGATTAGAGATAGTGCTAGGGGCTAGGAGCTAGAGAAGAGATAGTGCTAGGAGCTAGAGTAGAGACACTGCTAGGGGCTAGAGTAGAGATAGTGCTAGGAGTTAGAGGCTAGAGTAGAGATAGTGCTAGGGGCTAGGAGCTAGAGAAGAGATAGTGCTAGGAGCTAGAGTAGAGACAGTGCTAGGGGCTGGGAGCCAGAGAAGAGATAGTGCTAGGAGCTAGATTAGAGATAGTGCTAGGGGCTGGGAGCTAGAGAAGAGATAGTGCTAGGGGCTAGAGTAGAGACAGTGCTAGGGGCTAGAGTAGAGATAGTGCTAGGGGCTGGGAGCCAGAGAAGAGATAGTGCTAGGAGCTAGAGTAGAGACAGTGCTAGGGGCTAGGAGCTAGAGAAGAGATAGTGCTAGGAGCTAGATTAGAGATAGTGCTAGGGGCTAGGAGCTAGAGAAGAGATAGTGCTAGGGGCTAGAGTAGAGACAGTGCTAGGGGCTAGAGTAGAGATAGTGCTAGGGGCTAGGAGCTAGAGAAGAGATAGTGCTAGGAGCTAGAGTAGAGACAGTGCTAGGGGCTAGGAGCTAGAGAAGAGATAGTGCTAGGAGCTAGAGTAAATATAGTGCTAGGGGTTAGAGTAGAGATACAGTAGTGCTAGGGGCTAGAGTAAATATAGTGCTAGGGTTTAGGAGCTAGAGAAGAGATAGTGCTAGGAGCTAGATTAGAGATAGTGCTAGGGGCTAGGAGCTAGAGAAGAGATAGTGCTAGGAGCTAGAGTAGAGACACTGCTAGGGGCTAGAGTAGAGATAGTGCTAGGAGTTAGAGGCTAGAGTAGAGATAGTGCTAGGGGCTAGGAGCTAGAGAAGAGATAGTGCTAGGAGCTAGAGTAGAGACAGTGCTAGGGGCTAGGAGCTAGAGAAGAGATAGTGCTAGGAGCTAGATTAGAGATAGTGCTAGGGGCTAGGAGCTAGAGAAGAGATAGTGCTAGGGGCTAGAGTAGAGACAGTGCTAGGGGCTAGAGTAGAGATAGTGCTAGGGGCTAGGAGCTAGAGAAGAGACAGTGCTAGGAGCTAGAGTAGAGACAGTGCTAGGGGCTAGGAGCTAGAGAAGAGATAGTGCTAGGAGCTAGAGTAAATATAGTGCTAGGGGTTAGAGTAGAGATACAGTAGTGCTAGGAGCTAGAGTAAATATAGTGCTAGGGTTTAGGAGCTAGAGTAGAGATAGTGCTAGTGCTAGGAGCTAGGATAAAGAGTATAGATAATGCTAGGGGCTAGGAGCTAGAGTATAGATAGTGCTAGGGGCTAGGGGCTAGAGTAGAGATAGGGCTAGGGCCTAGAGTAGAGATAGGGCTAGGGCCTAGAGTGGAGATAGGGCTAGGGGCTAGAGTGGAGATAGGGCTAGGGGCTATTGCCTTCTACAGCTGCCATTTGTCACATAGCTGTCTGTCTACTGCCACATGGAATGTCACTGTTTCACCACCTTGTCTCCTATGTGTGTATAGACCTAGTACTACTGTGCAGTGTGTGTATGTGTGCATGTTTGCATGTGTGTGTGTGCACAGATGCTAGGGACATTGTAGATGGAGAGCAGCTGCTGGTCTGTCTTAACATGTTACACCTCAGTCACACACAGCTAGCTGACTGACACTGACACTGTGTGTGTGTGTGTGTGTGTGTGTGTATGTGTGTCTGCATGTGTGTTTGCATGATGAGGCTGTCTATCTGTGTGAGGTTGGATCATATGTGATAAGAAGTATGTAAGCCTATCCAGTGAGGTGGTAAAGAATTCACTGATGCATTTATCATCTGACAATGGCATGTAGGTGTGTATTGGCTGTCGTGCGTGTTGTGTGTGTTTGCGTTTACATCTGAGTGTGTGTGTATGTTTGTGTGTGTGTGTATCCAGTCAGATCCTAAAGAGTTCATTGATACAGTATATCACAAAAGTGAGTACACCCCTCACATTTTTGTAAATATTTGAGTATATCTTTTCATGTGACAACACTGAAGAAATGACACTTTGCTACAATGTAAAGTAGTGAGTGTACAGCTTGTATAACAGTGTAAATTTGCTGTCCCCTCAAAATAACTCAACACACAGCCATTAATGTCTAAACCGCTGGCAACAAAAGTGAGTACACCCCTAAGTGAAAATGTCCAAATTGGGCCCAAAGTGTCAATATTTTGTGTGGCCACCATCATTTTCCAGGACTGCCTTAACCCTCTTGGGCATGGAGTTCACCAGAGCTTCACAGGTTGCCACTGGAGTCCTCTTCCACTCCTCCATGACAACATCACGGAGCTGGTGGATGTTAGAGACCTTGCACTCCTCTAGCTTCCGTTTGAGGATGCCCCACAGATGCTCAATAGGGTTTAGGTCTGGAGACATGCTTGGCCAGTCCATCACCTTTACCCTCAGCTTCTTTAGCAAGGCAGTGGTCGTCTTGGAGGTGTGTTTGGGGTCGTTATCATGTTGGAATACTGCCCTGCGGCCCAGTCTCCGAAGGGAGGGGATCATGCTCTGCTTCAGTATGTCACAGTACATGTTGGCATTCATGGTTCCCTCAATGAACTGTAGCTCCCCAGTGCCGGCAGCACTCATGCAGCCCCAGACCATGACACTCCCACCACCATGCTTGACTGTAGGCAAGACACACTTGTCTTTGTACTCCTCACCTGGTTGCCGCCACACACGCTTGACACCATCTGAACCAAATAAGTTTATCTTGGTCCAGTAATCCATGTCCTTAGTCTGCTTGTCTTCAGCAAACTGTTTGCGGGCTTTCTTGTGCATTATCTATAGAAGAGCCTTCCTTCTGCCATGCAGACCAATTTGATGCAGTGTACGGCGTATGGTCTGAGCACTGACAGGCTGACCCCCCACCCCTTCAACCTCTGCAGCAATGCTGGCAGCACTCATATGTCTATTTCCCAAAGACAACCTCTGGATATGACGCTGAGCACGTGCACTCAACTTCTTTGGTCAACCATGGCGAGGCCTGTTCTGAGTGGAACCTGTCCAGTTAAACCGCTGTATGGTCTTGGCCACCGTGCTGCAGCTCAGTTTCAGGGTCTTGGCAATCTTCTTATAGCCCAGGTCAACTTTATGTAGAGCAACAATTCTTTTTTTCAGATCCTCAGAGAGTTCTTTGCCATGAGGTGCCATGTTGAACTTCCAGTGACCAGTCAGTATGAGGAAGTGTGAGAGCGATGACACCAAATTTAACACACCTGCTCCCCATTCACACCTGAGACCTTGTAACACTAACGAGTCACATGACACCGGGAAGGGAAAATGGCTAATTGGGCCCAATTTGGACATTTTCACTTAGGGGTGTACTCACTTTTGTTGCCAGCGGTTTAGACATTAATGGCTGTGTGTTGGGTTATTTTGAGGGGACAGCAAATTTACACTGTTATACAAGCTGTACACTCACTACTTTACATTGTAGCAAAGTGTCATTTCTTCAGTGTTGTCACATGAAAAGATATACTCAAATATTTACAAAAATGTGAGGGGTGTACTCACTTTTGTGATATACGGTATGTTTACAGTACCTTTACAACCTTTACAACAGGGCCCAAACGTCTACCTGAAGATCTACTGTCCTGTAGCTTTTCAGTCCAACTTTCTTCCTGGAGATCTACTGTCCTGCAGCTTTTCAGTCCAATTGTCTTCCTGGAGATCTACTGTCCTGCAGCTTTTCAGTCCAATTGTCTTCCTGGAGATCTACTGTCCTGCAGCTTTTCAGTCCAACTGTCTTTCTTGAGATCTACTGTCCTGTAGCTTTTCAGTCCAACTGTCTTCCTGGAGATCTACTGTCCTGTAGCATTTCAGTCCAACTGTCTTCCTGGAGATCTACCGTCCTGTAGCTTTTCAGTCCAACTGTCTTCCTGGAGATCTATTGTCCTGTAGCTTTTCAGTCCAACTGTCTTTCTGGAGATCTACTGTCCTGTAGCTTTTCAGTCCAACTGTCTTCCTGGAGATCTACTGTCCTGTAGCTTTTCAGTCCAACTGTCTTCCTGGAGATCTACTGTCCTATAGCTTTTCAGTCCAACTGTCTTCCTGGAGATCTACTGTCCTGTAGCTTTTCAGTCCAACTGTCTTCCTGGAGATCTATTGTCCTGCAGCTTTTCAGTCCAACTGTCTTCCTGGAGATCTACTGTCCTGCAGCTTTTCAGTCCAACTGTCTTCCTGGAGATCTACTGTCCTGCAGCTTTTCAGTCCAACTGTCTTCCTGGAGATCTACTGTCCTGCAGCTTTTCAATTCAACCCTAACCAAACATACCGGATTCAGCAAACAAGTAGAATCAGGTGTGCTAAATAAGGTTTGGACTGAAAACCTACATGATGGTAGATCTCCAGGAAGATGGTTGGACTGAAAACCTACATGATGGTAGATCTCCAGGAAGACGGTTGGGCAGCCCTGCTATAGAACCTCATAACGGCTGTGATAGTGAGCTGCGTCTGCATCCCACACTCAAACATGACTGTTCCCGGAACACTGGAACACAATGGAACAGAGCATCCACGTGGATGACAATGATAATAGAATGAGGTAGAATAGAATGTAAAATGTATTGAGACTTGTGTGATGGCACATGTATTGGTTCAGGTGGTTTCTTCCCTAATGAACAATCTCCAAACATATCAATTCATCACCCCATGGTCTGTCTGGTCTGGAAACTGGATAGCCAGAGTCATGTAAGGTCTACATTGATGTTGCATGCCCTTTACATGCAATGTTCACACATGCTAGTCTGGGTCAGTGAGAAAATACTGGTACAGGAGCTGAGGAGACTGAGTGAGTGAAGACTGACCTCTGCTGGTGGAAAGAAGGAGTTGCATCTGTCGGAAATGTACTTTAGCCCACACTAGGGACTAAGGCTACTCTGTTGTTCATAATATCAAACCCATTCACAAAACATGAAATCATGTGATTAATGGATACAGTATTATGTGTGTCTGACGTGGTAGCCTATGAAGCACTAGTTTTATCTTCAGTCTATTCATGCTGTATAAATATAAACACAAGTTCACGTCTGTGTTTAAAAAATAATAATAATTATAAGCAAGTAAAGTAGACTCTGTATTAGTTCAATTGTCATTTTTATACTGTTACAAATATATAAATATTAATCAATCTAATCTAAGAAGCTAGATAAGGATAAGTATTGCTTGCTCAATTTATAAGACACATTCATTGTCCTATTTCTGTGTACTTCGTCACATCTTTCTGTGATGTTTAATTAATGACCAAGAGAATCAGATGATCAGTGGTCACCAGTCTTCACTCACTCGATGAGTCCCATTCACTAGACTCTCACCGCTCTTCGCCTTGATTGGTCCGTGAAAACAACGATAATTCACCACAGTCAACCAGTGAAATGTGTTTTCCCTTCGCAAACCCCTCGCACCACCATCGGGATGACGTCACGGTTCCCACACAACGGAGAGATACGCACTGAGTTTTAAGACGAGGTGGTCGTTCAGTGCGGAGAAAAAAAAGACAAGAAATTAGAAATATAGATCACGCCGAAGAGGTTTTTTCTGAATAGCTGGACTGTCTGTTGTTAAGGGATATCATTTCGCTCAAGGTAGGTGATAATATTTTATTGAGCTCCATATGTCTGTGAACATTGCCCTTCTCGAAGTTGCGGACTGTTGGACAATTGCAACTCGACATCGTTGTTCTTGGGCTGTGGCCCTGTGCAGGTGTTCCTATTATTCCATCATTGTCTTGTTGTAGCGTTTCTCCGGAAGCATTGTATTCAACAATACCATTTTTTTTGTACATCAATTGCGGCTATTGAATGAGAAAGGGAGAATGTCGTGTCGGACATATCATTAGTTACGATAGAATTCGTGATACAATGATTTTTTTTTTTAGGGCACTTTCAAAATATTAAGCTATCATAGCAAATCAACAATAGGCCTATATACGACGCTGTAGAAAAGAAACATGGTATCAAGTAGTTAGTTGTTGATAAAGCCGAAGATGCGAGTAAAGTGTTAGAGATCTATATGTCATCAATGCAACAACACTGTAGGCTAATATGAGACGCCAGAAAAGCCCCCCTTATACATTTAGCCTATAAACCATTTGGAACGGCAGGTAGCCTAGTGGTTAGAGCGTTGGACTAGTAACCGAAAGGTTGCAAAATCGAATCCCTGAGCTGACAAGGTCAAAATCTGTCGTTCTGCCCCTGAACAAGGCAGTTAACCCACTGTTCCTAGGCCGTCATTGAAAATAAGAATGTGTTCTTAACTGACTTGCCTAGTTAAATAAAGCTAAACAAAACATAAACAATTACTGAACATGCACCTGTGGAACAGTCGTTAAGACATTAACAGCTTGCAGACGGTAGGCAATTAAGGTCACAGTTATGAAAACTTAGGACACTAAAGAGGCCTTTACTGACTCTGAAAAACACAAAAAGAAAGATGGCCAGGGTCCCTGCTCATCTGCGTGAACGTGCCTTAGGCATGCGGCAAGGAGGCATGAGGACTGCAGATGTGGCCAGGGCAATAAATTGCAATGTTCTTACTGTGAGACACCTAAGACAGCGCTACAAGGAGACAGGACGGACAGCTGATCGTCCTCGCAGTGACAGACCACGTGTAACAACACCTGCACAGGATCGGTACATCCAAACATCACACCTGCGGGACAGGTACAGGATGGCAACAACAACTGCCCAAGTTACACCAGGAACGCACAATCCCTCCATCAGACTGTCTGCAATAGGCTGAGAGAGGCTGGACTGAGGGCTTGTAGGCCTGTTGTAAGGCAGGTCCTCACCAGACATCACTGGCAACAATGTCGCCTATGAGCATAAACCCACCGTCGCTGGACCAGACAGGACGGGCAAAAAGTGCTCTTCACTGACAAGTCACGGTTTTGTCTCACCAGGGGTGATGGTCGGATTTGCGTTTATCGTCGAAGGAATGAGCGTTACACTTAGGCCTGTACTCTGGAGCGGGATCGATTTGGAGGTGGAGGGTCCGTCATGGTCTGGGGCAGTGTGTCACAGCATCATCGCACTGAGCTTGTTGTCATTGCAGGCAATCTCAACGCTGTGCGTTACAGGGAAGACATCCTCCTCCCTCATGTGGTACCCTTCCTGCAGGCTCATCCTGACATGACCCTCCAGCATGACAATGCCACCAGCCATACAGCTCCTTCTGTGCGTGATTTCCTGCAAGACAGGAATGTCAGTGTTCTGCCATGGCCAGCGAAGAGCCCGGATCTCAATCCCATTGAGCACGTCTGGGACCTGTTGGATCGGAGGGTGAGGGCTAGGGCCATTCCCCCCAGAAATGTCCGGGAACTTGCAGGTGCCTTGGTGGAAGAGTAGGGTAGCATCTCTCAGCAAGAACTGGCAAATCTGGTGCAGTCCATGAGGAGGAGATGCACTGCAGTACTTAATGCAGCATGTGGCCACACCAGATACTGACTGTTACTTTTGATTTTGACCCCCCCTTTGTTCAGGGACACATTATTCAATTTCTGTTAGTCACATGTCTGTGGAACTTGTTCAGTTTATGTCTCAGTTGTTGAATCTTATGTTCATACAAATATTTACACATGTTAATTTTTCTGAAAATAAACGCTGTTGACAGTGAGAGGACGTTTCTTTTTTTGCTGAGTTTACATGTATAGGTAGGAGCTGCTGAATGTCATTTTTGGTGAGTTTGGACATTTACAAGCGAATGTGAACGAGAGACATTGTGCAAATGAACAAAGTTTTGATGCATGCTTGTCTGAAGGAAGAACAGTACTGGTTCTGGAGCAGCATGTGTAGGCTACACACTGTGTCTTTGTGTAGTCGCTAGGGCAACGGGCCTGTGCTCTGCTCGGAGATGATCGGAGAGGAGAAAAAATGCAAGGAAATCAAGATGGTGGCAGCTGTACAAATAACTACTCTAAAGAGATTTGACTTCTCCAACACGGCAGAAAGCTAACACAATATGATGCCCCCTCAACTTATTAATTCAGCCACTTACTGAGATAACTAGCAAGTTAAACTTAGGGGTCTCATTAATGCAGGAAAAAAAGATTAAACGCATAAGAAATATTTTTCTGTGTTTTGTAAACACAGATGTAAAATGCTTATTGTAATTACTGCTTGGCATCAGACTCATTTCGTGCTTCAGTTACACTTATCCACTCGGATGATTATTCAGGAACTGGCATTCTGTCAGCAGACAGAGCTCCGACTGATGTGGAGCTTATTTTCTACGGTACTTTTCTCTGCCTAACCAGCCTCCTATTCTCTGGTATAATGCAAGATTAACTTTAAACAAAACATTAGGAAATGTAGCTGGCTACATTCTTTCTATGATAAACATTATAAATATGATGGCCATGCATCGTTTTTGCAAAAAAGACATGGCTTTTTTCATTGTAAGCTCATTTACTTGTGTGTTTGCCAGCCTGTTGTCATCTGCTGAAAATGAAGCTATTTTCTGCTGAATGTGTTGCATTATCTTCTGTGAAGGGAAACTAGACGTCCCTACTGAAGAGTATTATTACAGAGAGCTCAAGAGGTATGTTTAGATATTCAGAAAAATAAACACATATTTTTTACATAGAACTAAGTATAATGACTATGGCTCTAAATTACAGGAAAAGACTGTTTCAACTGTTTGAAAAATTCAAAATTCTCCAATTTACAGACGTGGCATAACCCCGCTCAGGACCAGCTACCAGCCATCCTCATGTACTTTGCCCCTCAGATTTTTGGGGTGCATGACGCCCCTGTGTGTAGGTTTAATTTATTGAATAGAAACAAAGAACAGCACTGCATACAGTGAGGGGAAAAAAGTATTTGATCCCCTGCTGATTTTGTACGTTTGCCCACTGACAAAGAAATTATCAGTCTATAATTTTAATGGTAGGTTTATTTAAACAGTGAGAGACAGAATAACAACAAAAAAATCCAGAAAAACGCATTTGTGAAAAATGTTATGAATTGATTTGCATTTTAATGAGGGAAATAAGTATTTGACCCCCTCTCAATCAGAATGATTTCTGTCTCCCAGGTGTCTTTTATACAGGTAACGAGCTGAGATTAGGAGCACACTCTTAAAGGGAGTGCTCCTAATCTCAGCTTGTTACCTGTATAAAAGACACCTGTCCACAGAAGCAATCAATCAATCAGATTCCAAACTCTCCACCATGGCCAAGACCAAAGAGCGCTCCAAGGATGTCAGACACAAGATTGTAGACCTACACAAGGCTGGAATGGGCTACAAGACCATCGCCAAGCAGCTTGGTGAGAAGGTGACAACAGTTGGTGCGATTATTCGCAAATGGAAGAAACACAAAAGAACTGTCAATCTCCCTCGGCCTGGGGCTCCATGCAAGATCTCACCTCGTGGAGTTGCAATGATCATGAGAACGGTGAGGAATCATCCCAGAACTACACGGGAGGATCTTGTCAATGATCTCAAGGCAGCTGGGACCATAGTCACCAAGAAAACAATTGGTAACACATTACGCCGTGAAGGACTGAAATCCTGCAGCGCCCGCAAGGTCTCCCTGCTCAAGAAAGCACATATACATGCCCGTCTGAAGTTTGCCAATGAACATCTGAATGATTCAGAGGACAACTGGGTGAAAGTGTTGTGGTCAGATGAGACCAAAATGGAGCTCTTTGGCATCAACTCAACTCGCTGTGTTTGGAGAAGGAGGAATGCTGCCTATGACCCCAAGAACACCATACCCACCGTCAAACATGGAGATGGAAACATTATGCTTTGGGGGTGTTTTTCTGCTAAGTGGACAGGACAACTTCACCGCATCAAAGGGACGATGGACGGGGCCATGTACCATCAAATCTTGGGTGAGAACCTCCTTCCCTCAGCCAGGGCATTGAAAATGGGTCGTGGATGGGTATTCCAGAATGACAATGACCCAAAACACACAGCCAAGGCAAGGAGTGGCTCAAGAAGAAGCACATTAAGGTCCTGGAGTGGCCTAGCCAGTCTCCAGACCTTAATCCCATAGAAAATCTGTGTAGGGAGGTGAAGGTTCGAGTTGCCAAATGTCAGCCTCAACCTTAATGACGTGGAGAAGATCTGCAAAGAGGAGTGGGACAAAATCTCTCCTGAGATGTGTGCAAACCTGGCGGCCAACTACAAGAAACGTTTGACCTCTGTGATTGCCAACAAGGGTTTTGCCACCATGTACTAAGTCATGTTTTGCAGAGGGGTACTTTTTTCCCTCATTAAAATGCAAATCAATTCATAACATTTTTCACATGTGTTTTTCTGGATTTTTTTGTTGGTATTCTGTCTCTCACTGTTCAAATAAACCTACCATTAAAATTATAGACTGATCATTTCTTTGTCAGTGGGCAAATGTACAAAATCAGCAGGGGATCAAATACTTTTTTCCATCACTGTATATAATGTAATTGGGATTTGGTTCTTAACCACACATTTTGAACAAAAATCATTCTACTGTAGCCTACCTTGAGAATCTTCTGGAAGAGTATTAGGGCCAAGTGAAGAACAAAAAATAAACAGCAACGGGTGGTGGTACTTGGATATATTTTTTTGCATGGATAGTACTTTAAAAAACATGCAATATTTAGAGAATAAAGTGGCAACATTTTGAAATTAAACAAAAAATATTAATTTTGAGAATAAAGTCAATTTTTTTTAAATTAAGTCATAGGTTTTAATTAAGTCATATTTCAAGATTAAAGTATGGGATAATTGCATGTCTCCCTGTCCCTTTTTGTGTGCTTGCCACTGTTGAAATGCCTGAGTTAGAAGACTGGTGAAACTATACTTTAGAATTGGCTTTAGTAAGAAGGAAATCCTTGCTGTTTTAGCACATACTAACCATATTATTATAATCATTAGAACCTGGAAGAGGTTCTGCCACAGATTGGGTCTTTTCATGAGGAATCACACTGGATGAGGTATTTCATCCAAGTACGTGTGGCTACATACGTAGGTAGAGACGTGTGGGGGGGGGTCTCTATCGCACTCGTTCACACCTGGGTCACTGCACTGCGCACACACACACACACTGTATCCCCAAAGCAATGCCGTTTTATTGGCCATGGTGTGTTGTCAGAATGTGAAGAGACCCTGTCATCAGTCCCTGTCATGGTGCCCTTTTGAATAAGCCAAAATGTTATCCTCAATCCCCTGCGTATGCCAACACCTTACATAGTATTTCAGAGAGAGCAGCGAGGCCAGCAGCCTACATGTCAAAATGAAAGGTTACCTCTGTGTGTGTGATGGCATGGTGTTTTATGTACAATTCCAGTGCAGTTACCTCATAGGCCTATGTGTATTATCTTGTGAATGTAAGCTACGGATTGCGTGGAGAAGGATATCGCTTCCCTGTTGGGTTCATGGGCTGCCCCCAAACCCCTGTCATGTACCTTGCATAGCCATGGGGCAGGGGGACAGGGGTTTGGCTAAAGCCCCGTCTGAAACCGTCATTTTACGGTCCATTATTCTAACCTAACAGGTCTAGCCACTAGCCTCTAAGGTCAACCAGTGGTAGCCTAAATTAGCGTTATAACTGAGATGATGCCCCTGTTTTGGGATAACCTATGCGTCCTTCATTCCTCACATCCTTGAAGACATCGGCGATAGATGGATAGTGAAAGGAGATATTATGCTAGGCTACCAACCAAGTCATGTCAGATCAGTGATTATTTATTCATAGCCTATGTAGTAGAGGTCTTCATGGGTCCAAAAGGTTGGACCCGATCTGAAATGGGACCTGGGGCTTTCCCACCCGTACCTGATATGCGTAAAACATTTTTTTTATAAAAGATTCGTTCTGAACAGACCCGAGGACCACTAGACACGTTCTGAATAAACCTGGTCGGATCCAGACCCGATCCGATCCCAGTGAGGGAACCAGCAGAAAATTCTTTTTTTAAACTTCTTTATTAACCGGAGCTGATAAAGCATGAGAGGAGGGAGAGAGGTGCCACTCTAGCAGGCGGTGGAAGGACCGTACTGTGAGTGAGTGACATGGGGAGCAGGGAGGAGGGAGGGTGGGAGAGGCATCAAGCCGACTCACGCTATAGTAGACTAATAGCTAGTTATTTATCATCAAATATGATTATGTAGTACCTGTCTTGACTGCATCAAACCGGAACGAGAAGCTAGTTAAGCTAGCTAACATTAGCTATCTAGGCTAATTGAGGCTGCATGTGCTTTCACATCCCACAGTTACAAACGACAACCACTCCATTCAAAACATTAAGGTGCAGCCTACCTGTTGTAGCAGCCTACCTGTTGGCTCTTGGGCATTGTAGCTTATCCTTATCCTTTAACTTTTAATTCCATCATTTTAATTCCTTCTTCCATTGATTAGATGTTCTTAGAACTCTTGCCACACAAGGAGCAAGGCTCTATGTCTGTAGCCTATTGTCGCTTTAATGACTTGTGATTGGCCAGCAGCAAGCTACACGTCCTACGCTCATCTCCAAAGCAAGAGCAACAGCAGCACTATAAATTATTCTCTCTCTCTCTCTCTCTCTCTACTGCAGCAGTGACGTTCGGAAATGCACAAGCCATTCCGAACAAGTCAGTTAAAATTACACATACCTGAGACACATGACGATCAGTGACATGGGACATCAGCTTGACATGGGACACACACACACAGCCCTTAGTAAAGCACCGGTAAAGTCGTTAATAGTTGCCATTATGCACCGATTTCACCTAGGCTACTCAGCAGAATGTTGTAGCAAATTCACAGGGCAGACTGACAAGGACTCAACCCCAGGTCTCTTCTCATTCAGTGACTGACAGGGACTCAACCCCAGGTCTCTTCTCATTCAGTGACTGACAGGGACTCAACCCCAGGTCTCTTCTCATTCAGTGACTGACAGGGACTCAACCCCAGGTCTCTTCTCATTCAGTGACTGACAGGGACTCAACCCCAGGTCTCTTCTCATTCAGTGACTGACAAGGACTTAACCCCAGGTCTCTTCTCATTCAGTGACTGACAGGGACTCAACCCCAGGTCTCTTCTCATTCAGTGACTGACAGGGACTCAACCCCAGTTATCTTCTCATTCAGTGACTGACAGGGACTCAACCCCAGTTCTCTTCTCATTCAGTGACTGACAGGGACTCAACCCCAGTTATCTTCTCTTCTCATTCAGTCAATCAATCAAATGTATTTATAGAGCCCTTCTTACATCAGCTGATGTCACAAAGTGCTTTACTTAGAAACCCAGCCTAAAACCCCAAACAGCAAGCAATGCAGGTGTAGAAGCACTGTGGCTAGGAAAAACTCCCTAGAAAGGCCAGAACCTAGGAAGAAACCTAGAGAGGCACCAGGCTGTGAGGGGTGGCCAGTCCTCTTCTGGCTGTACCGGGTGGAGATTATAACAGAACATGGCCAAGATGTTCATAGATGACCAGCAGGGTCAAATAATAATAATCACAGTGGTTGTAGTGGGTGCAACAGGTCAGCACCAAAGGAGTAAATGTCAGTTGGCTTTTCATAGCCGACCATTCAGAGTATCTCTACCGCTCCTGCTGTCTCTAGAGAGTTGAAAACAAACAGCAGGTCTGGGCCAAGGTAGCACGTCCGGTGAACAGGTCAGGGTTCCATAGCCGCAGGCAGAACAGTTGAAACTGGAGCAGCAGCACGACCAGGTGGACTGGGGACCGCAAGAAGTCATCGAGGGAGAGGGGGAGTGAGAGAGAGAGAGAGCATACTTAAATTCACACGGGACACCGGATAAGACAGGAGAAATACTCCAGATATAACAGACGGACCCTAGCCCCCCGACACAAACTATTACAGCATAAATACTGGAGGCTGAGACAGGAGGGGTCAGGAGACACTGTGGCCCCGTCCGATGATACCCCCGGACAGGGCCAAACAGGCATGATATAACCCCACCCACTTTGCCAAAGCACAGCCCCCACACCTCTAGAGGGATATCTTCAACCACCAACTTACTATCCTGAGACCAGGCCGAGTATAGCCCACGAAGATCTCCCCCACGGCACGAACCCAAGGGGGGGCACCAACCCGGACAAGAAGATCACGTAACTCAACCCACTCAAGTGGCGCACCCCTCCTAGGGACGGCATGGAAGAGCACCAGTAAGCCAGTGACTCAGCCCCTGTAATAGGGTTTGATGCAGAGAATCCCAGTGGAGAGAGGGGAACCGGCCAGGCAGAGACAGCAAGGGCAGTTCGTTGCTCCAGTGCCTCTCCGTTCACCTTCACACCCCTTGGCCAGACTACACTCAATCATAGGACCTACTGAAGAGATTAGTCTTTAATAAAGACTTAAAGGTCGAGACCGAGTCTGCGTCTCTCACATGAATAGGCAGACCGTTCCATA
The DNA here is from genome assembly GCA_030435695.1 of Brachymystax lenok tsinlingensis. NCBI lineage: Eukaryota > Metazoa > Chordata > Actinopteri > Salmoniformes > Salmonidae > Brachymystax > Brachymystax lenok. Next base: position 28,826,414 of record CM059784.1, on the reverse strand, counting down.
AAAATGGAGCTCTATAGGAGAAAGCCCTGCTTCCAGCTGTTTGCTTAGAAATTCTAGGGACAGTAAGGAGGCCTGCGTCTTGTGACCGTAGCGTACGTGTAGGCATGTACGGCAGGACCAAATCAGAAAGATAGGTAGGAGCAAGCCCATGTAATGCTTTGGAGTAATAGGATAATTTTTTTTGGTTCTAGTCAAGATTCTAGCAGCCGTGTTTAGCCCTAACTGAAGTTTATTTTGTGCTTTATCCAGGTAGCCGGAAAGCAGAGCATTGCAGTAGTCTAACCAAGAAGTGACAAAAGCATGGATACATTTTTCTGCATAATTTTTGGACAAAAAGTTTCAGATTTTTGCAATGTTATGTAGATGGAAAAAAGCTGTCCTTGAAACAGTCTTGACATGTTTGTTAAAAGAGAAATCAGGGTCCAGAGTAACGCTGAGGTCCTTCAGTTTTATTTGAGACGACTGTACCACCATCAAGATTTGTCAGATCTAACAGAAGATCTATTTGTTTCTTGGGACCTAGAACTAGCATCTCTGTTTTGTCCGAGTTTAAAAGTTGAAAATTTGCCGCCATCCGCTTCCTTATGTCTGAAACACAGACTTTTCAGTGACAAGAACGTTGTTTGTTTGTGCTCATAAAGCACCATGACCCTTTAGTGTATGCCTATAGTCTGAAATTGCCAGGGGGAAACTTGGTGTGTGCGAGTTAGTAGATTGTTAGATTGATAAACATGAGTGAGCTGTGACGCCTGTTTGAAGGAGTCATTAGATTGATAAGCATTAGTGCACTTTGACGCCTGTTTGAACGATTGTATTAGAATGATGGCCATTTGCTGGTTTTGCCCCTACATTTTACCACCTACACACACAACCTGAATACACACACACACAACCTGAATACACACACACAACCTGAATACACACACACACACACAACCTGAATACATACACACACAACCTGAATACACACACACACAACCTGAATACACACACACACAACCTGAATACACACACACACACACAACCTGAATACACACACACACACACACACACACACACACACAACCTGAATACACACACACACAACCTGAATACACACACACACACACAACCTGAATATATATACACACACACACACAACCTGAATACACACACACACACACACACACACACACACACACACACACACACACACACACACACACACAACCTGAATACACACACACACACACACACACACACACACAACCTGAATACACACACACACACACACACACACAACCTGAATATATATACACACAACCTGAATACACACACACACAACCTGAATATATACACACACCTGCGTACGCACAACCTGAATACCTTCCACAAGCATCCTGCAATAAGTTGGGTGAATTTTGGCAGGTTTGTAGGCCTCCTTGCTTGCACACACTTTTTCAGTTCTGCCCACACATTTTCTATAGGATTGAGGTCAGGGCTTTGTTATGGCCACTCCAGTACCTTGACTTAAGCCATTTTGCCACAACTTTAGAAGTACGCTTGGGGTCATTGTCCTTTTGGAAGACCCATTTGCGACCAAGCTTTAACTTCCAGACTGATGTCTTGAGACGTTGCTTCAATATATCCACATCATTTTCCCTCACGATGCCATCTATTTTGATAAGTGCACCAGTCCCACCTGCAGCAAAGCACCCTCACAACATGATGCTGCCACCCCCGTGCTTCACGGTTGGGATGGTGTTCTTCGGCTTGCTAGCCTCGCCCTTTTTCTTACGAAGCATTTCAAGGTCCTGGAGTGGCCTAGCCAGTCTCCAGATCTCAACCCCATAGAAAATCTTTGAAAGTCCGTGTTGCCCAGCGACAGCCCCAAAACATCACTGCTCTAGAGGAGATCTGCATGGAGGAATGGGCCAAAATACCAGCAACAGTGTGTGAAAACCTTGTGAAGACTTACAGAAAACGTTTGACCTCTGTCATTGCCAACAAAGGGTATATAACAAAGTATTGAGATAAACTTTTGTTATTGACCAAATACTTATTTTCCACCATAATTTGCAAATAAATTCATTAAAAATCCTACAATGTGATTTTCTGGATTTTTTTTCCTCATTTTGTCTGTCATAGTTGAAGTGTACCTATGATGAAAATTACAGGCCTCTCTCATCTTTTTAAGTGAGAGAACTTGCACAATTGGTGGCTGACTAAATACTTTTTTTCCCCACTGTAGATACTTTTGTACCTGTTTTTTCCATTATCTTCATGAGGTCCTTCCGACTTCAACTGTATGTAACCATGGTTTCTCCTTCTGAAAAGAATCTGTGGCACAACCTCTTCCAGGTCCTAATGATTATAATAATATGGTTGTTCTGTGCTAAAACAGCAAGGATTTCCTTCTTACTAAAGCCAATTCTAAAGTATAGTTTCACCAGTCTTCTAACTCAGGCATTTCAACAGTGGCAAGCACACAAAAAGGGACAGGGAGACATGCAATTATCCCATACTTTAATCTTGAAATATACCTGTGACTTTATTATCAAAATGTAAACTTTATTCTACAGATTGTGACTTTATTTTCGAAATTACATTTTAAGTTTATTCTCGAAATATTGCCACTTTATTCTCAAAATATTGTCACTTTAAAGTACAGACACTGGGTCTGTACATAGTCAATGGTAGGCTGAGAAGGGACTCTTTTGGTAGGTACACCTACAGCTCATCCCTTGGCAGCAGCACTGTAGACTACTTCCTCCCCAGCGTTTTGCTGCTAACCTAACTTTGCTACCTGCCAGCTTTACGGTTTTTACTTTGTAATTACCGTTTATATATATATATATATATATATTTTTTTCATTCAACTTTTTCACTCCGGACGCTTTATCTGGACGTGTTTCGTCAGGACCTCCACCAACCGAAGCTAAGTAGTAACATTAACATGATGCCTTCTAATTGCAGTCGCTGTACTCATAATATACAGGAGAACGGTCGGCTTAAGGCGAGGATAGCTGTGCTGCAAGCCCAGCTTCAGACGCAATCGTTAGGCAAGGGAAATGTAAGTGTAGGAAAGGATGAAACAGCGTCTGTGCCACTAGTAAGTACAGATAGTCGTAGAAATCCTCGCGCAGTCCCCGCAGCGGACAATTTTCTCACGGCTCCTGGAGGGAAATGCTGTAGCAATGCTCAACCGGTGTCGCTCATTCAGCCGACAGAAACTTTCAACCGGTTTTCCCCATTAAGCAGCGGGTCGGAGTCAGAGGCCGAGCCTTCTCTGGTCTCTACTCCTCCGTTACGGGGTCTGAGATGCCGAGGCCTCCCACCATTAGCACTGACAAATTGAAAACGCTAGTCATTGGCGACTCCATTACTCGCAGTATTAGACTTGAAGCGAATCATCCAGCGATCATACACTGTTTACCAGGGGCAGGGCTACCGGCGTTAAGGCTAACCTGAAGATGGTGCTGGCTAAGGCTAAATCTGGCGAGTGTAGAGAGTATAGAGATATTGTTATCCACGTCGGCACCAACGATGTTAGGATGAAACAGTCAGAGGTCACCAAGCGCAACATAGCTTCAGCGTGTAAATCAGCTAGAAAGATGTGTCGGCATCGAGTAATTGTCTCTGGCCCTCCCAGTTAGGGGAGTGATGAGCTCTACAGCAGAGTCTCACAACTCAATCGCTGGTTGAAAACTGTTTTCTGCCCCACACAAAAGATAGAATTTGTAGATAATTGGCCCTCTTTCTGGGACTCGCCCACAAACAGGACCAAGCCTGGCCTGTTGAGGAGTGACGGACTCCATCCTAGCTGGAGGGGTGCTCTCATCTTATCTACGAACATAGACAGGGCTCTAACTCCTCTAGCTTCACAATGAGATAGGGTGCAGGCCAGGCAGCAGGCTGTTAGCCAGCCTGCCAGCTTAGTGGAGTCTGCCACTAGCACAGTTAGTGTAGTCAGCTCAGCTATCTCTATTGAGACTGTGTCTGTGCCTCGACCTAGGTTGGGCAAAACTAAACATGGCGGTGTTCGCCTTAGCAATCTCACTAGAATAAAGACCTCCTCCATTGCTGCCATTATTGAAAGAGATTGTGATACCTCACATCTCAAAATGGGGCTACTCAATGTTAGATCCCTCACTTCCAAGGCAGTTCTAGTCAATGAACTAATCACTGATCATAATCTTGATGTGATTGGCCTGACTGAAACATGGCTTAAGCCTGATGAATTTATTGTGTTAAATGAGGCCTCACCTCCTGGTTACACTAGTGACCATATCCCCCGCGCATCCCGCAAAGGCGGAGGTGTTGCTAACATTTACAATAGCAAATTTCTATTTACAAAACAAAAAAGCAGCGTTTTTCGTCTTTTGAGCTTCTAGTCATGAAATCTATGCAGCCTACTCAATCACTTTTATAGCTACTGTTTACAGGCCTCCTGGGCCATATACAACGTTCCTCACTGAGTTCCCTGAATTCCTATCGGACCTTGTAGTCATGGCAGATAATATTCTAATTTTTGGTGACTTTAATATTCACATGGAAAAGTCCACAGACCCACTCCAAAAGGCTTTTGGAGCCATCATCGACTCTGTCGGTTTTGTCCAACATGTCTCCGGACCTACTCACTGCCACAGTCATACTCTGGACCTAGTTTTGTCCCGTGGAATAAATGTTGTGGATCTTAATGTTTTTCCTCATAATCCTGGACTATCGGACCACCATTTTATTACGTTTGAAATCGCAACAGATAACCTGCTCAGACCCCAACCAAGGATCATCAAAAGTCGTGCTATAAATTCTCAGACATCCCAAAAATTCCTAGATGCCCTTCCAGAATCCTTCCACCTACCCAAGGACGTCAGAGTACAAAAATCAGTTAACCACCTAACTGAGGAACTCAATGTAACCTTGCGCAATACCCTAGATGCAGTTGCACCCTAAAAACAAAAACATTTGCCATAAAAACTAGCTCCCTGGTATACAGAAAATACCCGAGCTCTGAAGCAAGCTTCCAGAAAATTGGAACGGAAATGGCGCCACACCAAACTGGAAGTCTTCCGACTAGCTTGGAAAGACAGTACCGTGCAGTATCGAAGAGCCCTCACTGCTGCTCGATCATCCTATTTTTCCAAGTTAATTGAGGAAAATAAGAACAATCCAAAGTTTCTTTTTGATACTGTCACAAAGCTAACTAAAAAGCAGCATTCCCCAAGAGAGGATGGCTTTCACTTTAGCAGTGATTCATTCATGAACTTCTTTGAGGAAAAGATCATGATCATTAGAAAGCAAATTACGGACTCCTCTTTAAATCTGCGTATTCCTCCAAAGCTCAGTTGTCCTGAGTCCACACAACTTTGCCAGGACATAAAATCAAGAGAGACACTCAAGTTTTTTAGTACCATATCTCTTGACACATTGATGAAAATAATCATGGCCTCTAAACCTTCAAGCTGCATACTGGACCCTATTCCAACTAAACTACTGAAAGAGCTGCTTCCTGTGCTTGGCCCTCCTATGTTGAACATAATAAACAGCTCTCTATCTACCGGATGTGTACCAAACTCACTAAAAGTGGCAGTAATAAAGCCTCTCTTAAAAAGCCAAACCTTGACCCAGAAAATATAAAAACTATCGGCCTATATCGAATCTTCCATTCCTCTCAAAAATTTTAGAAAAAGCTGTTGCGCAGCAACTTACTGCCTTCCTGAAGACAAACAATGTATACTAAACGCTTCAGTCTGGTTTTAGACCCCATCATAGCACTGAGACTGCACTTGTGAAGGTGGTAAATGACCTTTTAATGGCGTCAGACCGAGGCTCTGCAACTGTACTCATGCTCCTAGACCTTAGTGCTGCTTTTGATACCATCGATCACCACATTCTTTTGGAGAGATTGGAAACCCAAATTGGTCTACATGGACAAGTTCTGGCCTGGTTTAGATCTTATCTGTCGGAAAGATATCAGTTTGTCTCTGTGGATGGTTTGTCCTCTGACAAATCAACTGTAAATTTCGGTGTTCCTCAAGGCTCTGTTTTGGGACCACTATTGTTTTCACTATATATTTTACCACTTGGTGATGTCATTCAGGAAACATAATGTTAACTTTCACTGCTATGCGGATGACACACAGCTGTACATTTCGATGAAACATGGTGAAGCCCCAAAATTGCCCTCCCTGGAAGCCTGTGTTTCAGACATAAGGAAGTGGATGGCGGAAAATTTTCTACTTTTAAACTCTGACAAAACAGAGATGCTAGTCCTAGGTCCCAAGAAACAAAGAGATCTTCTGTTGAATCTGACAATTAATCTTGATGGTTGTACAGTCGTCTCAAATAAAACTGTGAAGAACCTCGGCGTTACTCTGGACCCTGATCTCTCTTTTGACGAACATATAAAGACTGTTTCAAGGACAGCTTTTTTCCATTTACGTAACATTGTAAAAATCAGAAACTTTCTGTCCAAAAATGATGCAGAAAAAGTTAATCCATGCATTTGTAACTTCTAGGTTAGACTACTGCAATGCTTTATTTTCCGGCTATCCGGATAAAGCACTAAATAAACTTCAGTTAGTGCTTAACACGGCTGCTAGAATCTTGACTAGAACCCCAAAATTTGATCATATTACTCCAGTACTAGCCTCTCTACACTGGCTTCCTGTTAGGGCTAGGGCTGATTTCAAGGTTTTACTGCTAACCTACAAAGCATTACATGGGCTTGCTCCTACCTATCTTTCTGATTTGGTCCTGCCGTACATACCTACACGTACGCTACGGTCACAAGACGCAGGCCTCCTTACTGTCCCTAGAATTTCTAAGCAAACAGCTGGAGGCAGGGCTTTTTCCTATAGAGCTCCATTTTTATGGAATAGTCTGCCTATCCATGTGAGAGACGCAGACTCGGTCTCAACCTTTAAGTCTTTATTGAAGACTCATCTCTTCAGTAGGTCTTATGACTGAGTGTAGTCTGGCCCAGGAGTGTGAAGGTGAACGGAAAGGCACTGGAGCAACGAACCACCCTTGCTGTCTTTGCCTGGCCGGTTCCCTCCACTGGGATTCTCTGCCTCTAACCCTATTACAGGGGCCGAGTCACTGGCTTCTGGTGCCGTGGCGGAGATCTTGTGGGCTATACTCGGCCTTGTCTCAGGACGGTAAGTTGGTGGTGGAAGTTATCCCTCTAGTGGTGTGGGGGCTGTGCTTGGCAGAGTGGGTGGGGTTATATCCTGCCTGTTTGGCCCTGTCCGGGGGTTTCGTCAGACGGGGCCACATTGTCTCCCGACCCCTCCTGTCTCAGCCCCCAAGATTTATGCTGCAGTAGTTTGTGTCGGGGGGTTAGGGTCCGTCTGTTATATCTGGAGTATTTCTTCTCTTAACTGGTGTCCTGTGCGAATTTAAGTATGCTCTCTCTAATTATCTCTCTTTCTTTATTTTTCTCTCTCTCTCTCTCTCTCTCTCTCTCTCTCTCTCTCTCTCTCTCTCTCTCTCTCTCTCTCTCTCTCTCTCTCTCTCTCTCTCTCTCTCTCAGGACCTGAGCATTAGTACCATTCTTCGGGGCCTGCCTGGCCTGATGACTCCATGATGTCCCGAGTCCACCTGGCTGTGCTGCTTCTCCAGTTTCAACTGTTCTGCCTGTCTTATGAACATTTTAAAATCTTGTCCATGTTTCGGTTATAATCTGCACCCGGCAAAGCCAGAAGAGGACTGGCCACCCCTCACAGCCTGGTTCCTCTCTAGGTTTCTTCCTAGGTTTTGGCCCTTCTAGGGAGTTTTTCCTAGCCACCGTGCTTTTACACCTGCATTGCTTGCTGTTTGGGGTTTTAGGCTGGGTTTCTGTACAGCACTCTGTGACATCAGCTGATGTAAGGGGGGCTTTATAAATAAATTTGATTTGATTAAAGTACGATCGTGCAATTTGTTTTTATCCAAGTACCACCACCCGTTGCGGTTTATTTATTTTTTCGTTTGACTTGGCCTCAATACTCTTCTTTACGTCCCTGATCAATCTATTGAAGCAAAAAACACAGCTGACTTACAATAGAAAACGTGACTCCTGTCAACACACAGCTGGACGCACCTGCTCCCGCTTTCTCCCGTTTGGCTATTTACAAACAAACACAAGACTGGCTCAACTGTTCTGGATAATCTTCATAATGTGACAGGGGAAATTAAGGCGATCTGCTTAATCTCTTAACGTATTGTACAAGTTGACTGCAGGTATTTACTTAAGTAGCTACAAATATTAAAATGTGTTGAAAAACTTCCAAGAAATAGATTCAACGATATTGAAAAAGGGTCTTCAGTTGTACAGTCAGGAGTCTCTCTTTCCCACAGTTGGGTCTTTGTTTTTCAGATTTCAGTTTTATACTGAGATCACTCTCTATAAAACTGTATGGTAGGCTTGGGCGGTATACTGGGGTATTTGGACATTTTTTCAATACCGTTGAATTTTTCTTTTGTCTGTTCAGCTGTTCGATCCTTTGGGTGAATAAACTTTGTTTGAGCTTTACTAATTGTCCGTGAGTTTTACTTGGTTCATTTAGAACCTAACACTATACAACTGAAGACCTAGCTGTTTGTACCACTACCAAGTCATTAAGTGATATTTCAGTAAAGGTTGGGTTAAATGGAGAGATAAGAGAGGCAAACTAGCCTTTCACTGGGCCAAATGAGTCAGTGTGGTGCAGGATTTGCAGGTGACCGGTACAGCCAGGAACAGGTGAGGTCTGTTTTGCCTGATGACTATAATACAGATCAGGGAGAAGGAGGTCAGAGGGGCCATGTGGTGTTGTTTTAGATACTACTTTCTGTGAGTATACACTACTGTTCAAACGTTTGGGGTCACTTAGAAATGTCCTTGTTTTTTAAAGAAAAGCACATTTTCTGTCCATTAAAATAGCATCAAATTGGTCAGAAATACAGTGTAGACATTGTTAATGTTGTACATGAGTATTGTAGCTGGAAACGGCAGATTTTTTATGGAATATCTACATAGGCATACAGAGGCCCATTATCAGCAACCATCACTCCTGTGTTCCAATGGCACGTTGTGTTTAGCTAATCCAAGTTTATAATTTTAAAAGGCAAATTGATCATTAGAAAACCCTTTTGCAATTATGTTAGCACAGCTGAAAACTGTTGATTAAAGATAAAACTGGCCTTCTTTAGACTAGTTGAGTATCTGGAGCATCAGCATTTGTGGGTTTGATTACAGGTTCAAAATGGCCAGAAACAAAGACCTTTCTTCTGAAACCCATCAGTCTATTCTTGTTTTGAGAATAAAAATAAAATAAAAATAATATTTCACCTTTATTTAACCAGGTAGGCAAGTTGAGAACAAGTTCTCATTTACAACTGCGACCTGGCCAAGATAAAGCAAAGCAGTTCAACACATACAACAACACAGAGTTACACATTGGAGTAAACATACAGTTAATAATACAGTAGGAAAAAAACTAATCTATATACAATGTGTGCAAATGAGGTAGGATAAGGAACATAAGGCAATAAATAGGCCATGGTGGCAAAGTAACTACAGTATAGCAATTTAACACTGGAATGGTAAATGTGCAGTAGATGAATGTGCAAAGTAAAAATACTGGGGTGCAAAGGAGCAAGATAAATAAATGACTATGGTAGGGGATGAGGCAGTTGGTTGGGCTATGTACAGGTGCAGTGATCTGTGAGCTGCTCTGACAGCTGGTGCTTGAAACTAGTGAGGGAGATAAGTGTCTCCAGTTTCAACGATTTTTGTAGTTCGTTCCAGTCATTGGCAGCAGAGAACTGGAAGGAAAGGCGGCCAAAAGAGGAATTGGCTTTGGAGGTGACCAGTGAGATATACCTGCTGGAGCGAGTGCTACGGGTGGGTGCTGCTATGGTTACCAGCGAGTTGAGATAAGGCGGGGCTTTACCTAGCAGGGACTTGTAGATGACCTGGAGCCAGAGGGTCTGGCGACGAGTATGTAGCGAGGGCCAGCCGACTAGAGCATACAGGTTGCAGTGGTGGGTAGTATATGGGGCTTTGGTGACAAAGCGGATGGCACTGTGATAGACTGCATCCAGTTTGCTGAGTAGAGTGTTGGAGGCTATTTTGGAGATGACAACGCCGAAGTCGAGGATCGGCAGGATAGTCAGTTTTACTAGTGCAAGTTTGGCAGCATGAGTGAAGGAGGCTTTGTTGCGAAATAGAAAGCCGATTCTAGATCTAATTTTGGATTGGAGATGTTTAATGAGAGTCTGGAAGGAGAGTTTACAGTCTAGCCAGACACCTAGGTATTTGTAGTTGTCCACGTATTCTAGGTCAGAGCCGTCCAGGGTAGTGATACTAGTCGGGCGGGCGGGTGCAGGCAGCGAACGGTTGAAAAGCATGCATTTGGTTTTACTAGCGTTTAAGAGCAGTTGGAGGCCACGGAAGGAGTGCTGAATGGCATTGAAGCTCGTTTGGAGGTTAGTTAACACAGTGTCCAAAGAAGGGCCAGAAGTATACAGAATGGTGTGGTGTGCGTAGAGGTGGATCAGAGACTCACCAGCAGCAAGAGCGACATCATTGATGTATACAGAGAAGAGAGTCGGCCCAAGAATTGAACCCTGTGGCACCCCCATAGAGACTGCCAGAGGCCCGGACAACAGGCCCTCCGATTTAACACACTGAACTCTGTCGGCAAAGTAGTTGGTGAACCAGGCGAGGCAATCATTAGAGAAACCAAGACTGCTGAGTCTGCCGATAAGGATTTGGTGATTGACAGAGTCGAAAGCCTTGGCCAGGTCAATGAATACGGCTGCACAGTAATGTCTCTTATCGATGGCGGTTATGATATCGTTTAGTACCTTGAGCGTGGCTGAGGTGCACCCGTGACCAGCTCGGAAACCGGTTTGCACAGCGGAGAAGGTATGGTGGGATTCGAAGTGGTCAATGATCTGTTTATTAACTAGGCTTTCAAAGACTTTAGAGAGGCAGGGCAGGATTGATATAGGTCTATAGCAATTTGGGTCTAGGGTGTCACCCACTTTGAAGAGAGGGATGACCGCAGCAGCTTTCCAATCGATTGGGATCTCGGACGACACCAAAGAGAGGTTGAGCAGACTGGTAATAGGAGTTGCAACAATGGCAGCAGATAGTTTTAAAAAGAGAGGGTCCAGATTATCTAGTCCAGCTGATTTGTACGGGTCCAGATTTTGCAGCTCTTTCAGAACATCTGCTATCTGGATTTTGGTGAAGGAGAAGCTGGGAAGGCTTGGACAAGTAGATGCAGGGGGGGCGGAGTAGTTGGGGTAGCCAGGAGGAAAGCATGGCCAGCCGTAGAGAAATGCTTGTTGAAATTTTCGATTATCATGGATTTGTCGGTGGTGACCGTGTTACCTAGCCTCAGTGCAGTGGGCAGCTGGGAGGAGGTGCTATTGTTCTCCATGGACTTGACAGTGTCCCAAAACTTTTTGGAGTTAGAGCTACAGGATGCAAATTTATGTTTGAAAAAGCTAGCCTTTGCTTTCCTGACTGATTGCGTGTATTGGTTCCTGACTTCCCTGAACAGTTGCATATCACGGGGACTATTCGATGCAATAGCAGTCCGCCACAGGATGTTCTTGTGCTGGTCAAGGGCAGTCAGGTCTGGAGTGAACCAAGGGCTGTATCTGTTCTTAGTCCTACATCTTTTGAAAGGGGCATGCTTATTTAAGATGGTGAGGAAGTTGCTTTTAAAGAACGACCAGGCATCCTCGACTGACGGAATGAGGTCATAATCCTGCCAGGATACCCGGGCCAGGTTGATTAGAACACTTCTGCCTGCTCGCAGAAGTGTTTTAGGGAGCGTTTGACAGTGATAAGGGGTGGTCGTTTGACCGTGGGCCCATAGCGGATGCAGGCAATGAGGCAGTGGTCGCTGAGATCCTGATTGAAAACAGCAGAGGTGTATTTGGAGGGCAAGTTGGTCAAGATAATGTCTATGAGGGTGCCCATGTTTACAGATTTAGGATTGTACCTGGTGGGTTCCTTGATGATTTGTGTGAGATTGAGGGCATCTAGCTTAGATTGTAGGACTGCTGGGGTGTTAAGCATATCCCAGTTTAGGTCACCTAACAGAACGAACTCTGAAGATAGATGGGGGGCAATCAATTCACATATGGTGTCCAGGGCACAGCTGGGAGCTGAGGGGGGTCTATAACAGGCGGCAACAGTGAGAGACTTATTTCTGGAGAGATTAATTTTTAGAATTAGAAGTTCGAACTGTTTGGGCATAGATCTGGAAAGTATGACAGAACTATGCAGGCTATCTCTGCAATAGATTGCAAATCCTCCCTTTTTGGCAGTTCTATCTTGGCGGAAAATGTTGTAGTTGGGTATGGAAATCTCAGAATTTTTGGTGGCCTTCCTAAGCCAGGATTCAGACACGGCCAGGACATCAGGGTTGGCGGAGTGTGCTAAAGCAGTGAGTAAAACAAACTTAGGGAGGAGGCTTCTGATGTTAACATGCATGAAACTGAGGCTTTTATGGTTACAGAAGTCAACAAAAGAGAGTGCCTGGGGAATAGGTGTGGTACTGGGGGCTACAGGGCCTGGGTTTACCTCCACATCACCCGAGGAACAGAAGAGGAGCAGGATGAGGGTACGGCTGAAGGCTATCAGAACAGGACGTCACGTGTGTTGGGAACAGAGAATAAAAGGAGCAGATTTCTGGGCGTGGTAGAATAGATTCAGGGTGTAATGTGCAGATGGGGGTATGGTGGGGTGAGAGTACAGTGGAGGTAGGCCCAGGCACCGAGTGATGATAAGAGTGGTTGCATCTCTGGAGGTGCTGGTAATGCTGGGTGAGGTCACCGCATGTGTGGGAGGTGGGACAAAGGAGGAATCTGAGGCATGTATAGTGGGCCTAGGGGCTCCACTGTAAACTAACACAATGATAACTACCCTAAACAACAGTAAACAGGGCATATTGACACTTGAGAGAGACATAAAGCAAGGCATAAAGCAAACACAGGTGTTGGTTGGGAGAGCTAGCTAGGACAACAACGGGTAAGACCGCAAGGCTAGTCAGCTAAGACAACAACAACAACAGGTAAAACTGGCGATGAATGGGCAGAGGATTGGTTAGAAACACACAGGGCCTGAGTATGCGGCTGGGGCCGACAGATAAATAAAATAAATAAATAAAAATAAACAGAATGGAGTACCGTGATTAATGATTAGTCCTGCAGGCATCAGCTATGTAGCCGAGTGATCATAGGGTCTAGTGAACAGCAATAGATGGGGCAGGGAAGCCGCGAGGTAGTCGTTACTACGCCGGCATGCAGGAGACACAGCGTTTAAAGTTAAGAGTTAGCAGGCCGGGGTTGGTAGAACCGTCTGCTCCGACGTCCGACGAAGGCCGGTTGCAGGCAGAGCGGGTGGAGTAATCGTCCGCAGACCAGTCGAGGTGGTACGACTGGGCGTCGTGACGAGAGGGATCCAAGCCAGATGGCAAGAGAGGTATTGTTGTTGCAGGCCGGGAGATGCGTCTGGGTCGCGGCTAGCTGGAGTTGGCTCCGGGGCAGGGGCGTTAGCCACTCGGTGGCAGCTAGCTAGCTGTGGAGATCAGGTGTAGTGGTCCAGGGTTTACGGCAGGGATCCGGCATTGTGGTGGAGAAACAGTCCGATGGTGGTAGGCTGGCAAGTATTATCCGGGCTAAAAAAGGCTGGTGTCTGTGCAGTAGGTTAAAGGCCGCTAGCGGGGGCTAACAGTGACTGAATAGCTAGTAGCTGGTTAGCTCCCTATGGAATTCAGTCTAAAAAGGTCTAAAAAAAGAGTGGTTCTGTAACACATTGGGTGAGGCGGGTTACCGGAAGGTATATTTAATATAAAAATGGAAAAGATATTGAAAATAAAATTGAAATATATACAAAAAAGACGAAAAAATACAAAGTACACAAGGGGACGAACAAAAACACGTCTGCACTGCTACGCCATCTTGGATCATGTCCAAGATGGCGTAAATTAAGGTTATTCCATGCGAGAAATTGCCAAGAAACTGAAGGCTGTGTACTGGCGCAAACTGGCGCTAACCAGAATAAAAAGAGGAGTGGGAGGCCCCGGTGCACAACTGAGCAAGAGGACAAGTACATTAGAGTGTCTAGTTTGAGAAACAGATGCCTCACAAGTCCTCAACTGGCAGCTTCATTAGCGAAGAGGTGACTCCGGAATGCTGGCCTTCTAGGCAGAGTTGCAAAGAAAAAGCCATATCTCAGACTGGCCAAAAACAAGAACAGAAGGCTAAAGAACACAGACACTGGACAGAGGAACTCCGCCTAGGAGGCCAGCATCCCGGAGTTGCCTCTTCACTGTTGACATTTCTAAGTGACCACAAACTTTTGAATGGTAATGTATAGTCAGGTATATAATACGATACATCTACCTACAGTTCAGCTGTAGTTTTAGTGATGTTACCTGTCTCCTGAGTTAGCTAGGCTTCCAGATCAGCTGTAGTTTTAGTGAGGTTACTTGTCTCCTGAGTTAGCTAGGCTTCCAGATCAGCTGTAGTTTTAGTGAGGTTACCTGTCTCTTGAGTTAGCTAGGCTTCCAGATCAGCTGTAGTTTTAGTGATTTTTGAATTCAGTAGAATACCTTTGTCTGACAATCCTACTGTGTGTGTGCGTGTGCGAGAGACTGTGATGATGCAGTTTTTCCTCTGTGCCAGTGTGTGTGTTGTGGAAACAGTGTCAGTACAGAGCATCAACACTGGAGGCTCTTTTCCATCAATGACAAACCGACGGGGACACACTCACAGTAGAGCTGAAACACACAACTAAACTGGACCTAGGACAGGAAGAGGAAGGTTAGGTTAGCAAACATTTCTGATAAGCCAGTCAGATATGGAGAGGAGGTTGTGTAACTTGTTGTTGTCATGTTGTGTTGCTGCCATGCAATGTGGTTGTCTTAGATCCCTCTTTATGTAGTGTTGTGGTGTCTCTCTTGTTGTGATGTGTGTTTTGTCCTATATTTTATTTATTTACTTTTAATCCCAGCCCCCGTCACCGCAGGAGGCCTTTTGCCTTTTGGTAGGCTGTCATTGTAAATAAGAATTTGTTCTTAACTGACTTGCCTAGTTAAATGAATGTTAAATAAAATAACTAAAAGTAACTACAATGCTACAGTGTGTCCTTAAGGTCCCAGGACCTTAATGTTCACCAGAATAAGGCTGTGTGTGAATGGGGTTTTAGCGGTAGTGATGGCAGTCATTGAGAATCCACAGGAGCATCCTTCTTTCCGTTCATCACAGCTCAGAACAGAACCATGGTTACACACTAGAGGTCAACCAATTTAGGATTTTTCAACACCGATACCGATTTATCGGAGGACCAAAAAAAGCATGAAACATGTTCAATTTGGTTTAAATAATGCAGAAACACAGTGTTGAAGAAGAAAGTGAAAGTGCAATATGTGCCATGTAAAAAAGCTACAGTTTAAGAACATGAGAACATATGAAAGCTGGTGGTTCCTTTTAACATGAGTCTTCAATATTCCCAGTTAAGAAGTTTTAGGTTGTAGTTATTATAGGAATTATAGGACTATTTCTCTCTATACCATTTTGTATTTCATATACCTTTTGACTATTGATGTTCTAATAGGCACTATAGTATTGCCAGCCTAATCTCGGGAGTTGATAGGCTTGAAGTCATAAACAGCGCTGTGCTTCAAGCATTGCGAAGAGCTGCTGGCAAACGCAGGAAAGTGCTGTTTGAATGAATGCTTACGAGCCTGCTGCTGCCTACCACCGCTCAATCAGACTGCTCTATCAAATATAAATCCTAGACTTAATTCTAATATAAGAAAACACGCAGAAATACGAGCCTTGGGTCATTAATATGGTAAAACAAAACGTTTATTCTTTCAGTGAAATACGGAACCTTTCTGTATTTTATCAAACGGGTGGCATCCATAAGTCTAAATATTGCTGTTACATTGCACAACCTTCAATGTTATGTCAGATTTATGTAAAATTCTTCTTTGTTAGGAAGAAATGGTCTTCACACAGTTCGCAACAAGCCAGGCGGCCCAAACTGCTGCATATTCCCTGACTCTGCTTGCACAGAACGCAAGAGAAGTAACACAATTTCCCTAGTTAATATTGCCTGCTAACATTAATTTCTTTTAACTAAATATGCAGGTTTAAAATATATACTTGTGTATTGATTTTAAGAAAGGCATTGATGTTTATGGTCAGGTACATTTGGTACAACGACGGTGCTTTTTTTCGTGAATGCGCTTGTTAAATCATCACCCGTTTGGCGAAGTAGGCTGTGATTAACAGGCACCGCATTGATTATTTGCAACGCAGGACAAGCGTGGTTAAACTATTAATGTCATTAACCATGTGTAGTTATCTAGTGATTATGTTAAGATTGATTGATTGTTTTTTATTAAATATGTTTAATGCTAGCTAGAAACTTACCTCAACTACCTACCATCTGTTAACAGTGTGTACATGTGAAATTTTTATTTAACTTAGTTAATGACGGCCTAGGAACAGTGGGGGGCAGCTCAGGGATTCGATCTAGTAACCTTTCGGTTACTGTCCCAACGCTCTAACCACTAGGCTACCTGCTGGGTTTAATAACCCTTCAGGTCACATTTAAGGCACACACACAGAATGTGTGGTGATTATTCATATTTGCAGCAGGCGAAGATTAGGACTACTCACAACACACAGATTACAGGAAGATTAGCACTACTCACAACACACAGATTACAGGAAGATTAGCACTACTCACAACACACAGATTACAGGAAGATTAGCACTACTCAACACACAGATTACAGGAAGATTAGCACTACTCACACCACACAGATTACAGGAAGATTAGCACTACTCACACCACACAGATTACAGGAAGATTAGCACTACTCAACACACAGATTACAGGAAGATTAGCACTACTCACAACACACAGATTGCAGGAAGATTAGGACTACTCACAACACACAGATTACAGGAAGATTAGGACTACTCACAACACACAGAATACAGGAAGATTAGGACTACTCACAACACACAGAATACAGGAAGATTAGGACTACTCACAACACACAGATTACAGGAAGATTAGCCTGACTCACAACACACAGATTACAGGAAGTCAAAATATGTAATGTTAAAAATGTGCAGAAAATATTCCTCTTGATCTGACCTCTGAATTTACCCCAGTGAAAGGCTAGTTTGCCTCTCTTATCTCTCCATTTAACCCAACCTTTACTGAAATATCACTTAATGACTTGGTAGTGGTACAAACAGCTAGGTCTTCAGTTGTATAGTGTTAGGTTCTAAATGAACCAAGTAAAACTCACGGACAATTAGTAAAGCTCAAACAAAGTTTATTCACCCAAAGGATCGAACAGCTGAACAGACAAAAGAAAAATTCAACGGTATTGAAAAAATGTCCAAATACTCCAGTATACCGCCCAAGCCTACCATACAGTTTTATAGAGAGTGATCTCAGTATAAAACTGAAATCTGAAAAACAAAGACCCAACTGTGGGAGAGAGACTCCTGACTGTACAACTGAAGACCTAGCTGTTTGTACCACTACCAACTGTGGGAACTTGTGGTTTGGAACTTGTGGTTTTCTATCATGTTCTTAGTAGACCGTTAGGGCCCTGTGTTTTGGACACTCATCTGACATGCCTGGATGTTAACCTCTATTTAAAGACCCACTCCAGCCTCCCTAGAACCTGATTTATCACCTGATTTACTTAACAAAAGGCCCATCTCAATAGGAGGTCCATACGTCCTCTGGCACTAGCTAGTTAGGTAGTAACTACACACAATAATACCAAAGACTGTCAGCATGTAAAGTAGCTAGTTAGCTGTAAAACGTTTAGGAGTCTACAATCTCACCATGTTCAACCTGCAGATTGATGTGCCTCACAGAGTGGAGTTTGACATTGGCAATTGCACCATGCAATGCACCCTGGACTGAAGAGGCAGACAGACAGGAGAAATGTTAGACCCTCTCGAGATAGGAATATCATTGGAGAGAAGACATCCTCCGTCATTATGACATCGGCCAGTATTGAAATCTGACATGTATGATAGACGTTTTAGATCTGAAAGTCATATTCCTATTAACTTCCAGTGTAGTGAGAGAGACTTTATCACGACGCTACGGCTTTCTGCCTGCTTGAACCCCAATAACTCAGATACACATGAAAACCTAGAAATGACCCAGAGATCTGGTCAGGTGATGTTCTCCAGTGTGTGAGTGGGAGGGAGGAAGGAAGGGAGGGACTGCCGGACGCTCGGCTTTAGGTATTTACAGTAAACACTGTGTGTGTGAAAATAGCCCAGTGAGGGATGGAGGAACAGCACTGGCCCACTTCCTTTCTGTCCTGCAGTTTGTTGTGCTGTGGCATTCCCAGCTGATGGGGGAGAGGCAGTGTTTCACTACTAAACAGACCTAACGTAGGGCTCAATGGTCTTCTAGGCCTAGAATCTAAACCAGCAGAATGGTTTACATGTACGTCTACCTTGTTACAAAAACTTTATTTCTTGAGTCTGCTCGCTCACACACAGCCAGTAGCTACTTCCTTGTTTTACAGTGTGTATTATTTACTCTGTTTACTGTGTTTGTCTCTCCTGACAGCTCTGTTTGTACTAGCTGTCAACAGAGCTTTGTGTTTCTAGAAATACAATGAGAATGATGTGGCCATGCGCATGGGTAAACTTTGGTTTTAGAAGTTGGGGGGGACATAATTATTATTATAATAATAATAATTATAGATTTTTTATCCAATCAGATAAACACACCAAACAACCTACCCGACCGGTCGGAGGCGTCCGCATGGTCCTAAAGCACACCGTTGCCTCGTTTTGTCTCACATTCCAATAATATAACTTGGAGGGACAAAAATGCATTTTCAGAATGTGGGGGGGTGGCATGTCCCCCGTCCGCAGTGAAAGTTGCGCCCCTGGCCATGCGTAAGACTTACACAGGGACACTGGTGATACACCAGTGATACTAAGGTTATTAACCTGGACATGTACTCAACCTTTACGTTTGGAGAGCTTTGCTCCAGCCCTTCTATAACAAAAGCCTGCACTGCCTGTAGCTGTCCAGTAGTAGGGTTGACCACCCCTGACCTAGTTCATAGCTCTCTAGGGGGGGAAACCTTTATGTTCTAGAAACGTGTGTTGTCATGGCAACAGTTAAATCACCAAGGGCCTCTTCTCAGAATGGACTCCTGGCCAACCGCTGGCTAATTGGACTCTTAAGGCCTCCTGGCCATGACAACCACTGACTACTAGGACTCCTAAGGCCTCATGGCCATGACAAACACTGACTAATGGGACTCTTATCTCCGTCCTGTGTTGACTTTGCAGGGCTGTGAAACTGCAACAGTACTTTTGTTTGTCCCTCTCCGCCTCCAATCTCTCTCCTTTGTTTTCCATTTACTTTTATAAATGGTCCTTCCTCGTTCTCTCTGTTCAGTTACGTTCTCTCTCAGTTCAGTTACAGAGCTCTCCCTCTCCTCCTTCCCCCTCTCTTTGTCCAGGTGTCTCTGTTGTCTAGTAGATGAATTTTGAGCAGCCTCCTCCGTACCAGGGCCCAGGCACCATGGCCCCTGGTTACCCTGCGCAGGGCCACATTCAGCAGGGATACCCTCCCCAGGGCTACCCCGTCAACATGGAGCAGCCTGGTGGATTCCCTCCTCAAAACCCGGCCTACCCCAACTACCCTGCTGGCCCCGGGGGCCCTCCTGGACCCTACCCTGGCCAGGGACAAGCAGGCCCCTATCAGGGGGCGTACCCAGGACAGCCCCAGTTTGGATGGCAGGGAGGACCACCCCCAGGACCCATGTATGGAGAGGCACCCAAAAACACAGGTGAGAGAGAGGGGAGGGAGAATGAGAGGGGAGAGGGAGAAAGGGAGGGGTGGAGAGGGTAGGATAGGATATTGTTTCCCTTGACTACTTGGTATACAAAGAGACGGGATGTGCCTCGGCGAACAATGTTGTTTATACCAGTGGTTGTCAAACCTCTCCTCGGGAACCCCCAGCCGTCCCAAACCTCTCCTCGGGGACCCCCAGCCGTCCCAAACCTCTCCTCGGGGACCCCCAGCCGTTCCAGGTATTTTATATATTCTAGAGCTAGCACACCTGATTCAACTTGTCAACTAAGCATCAGGCCATTGACTAGGTGAATCAGATGAGCTACTTCAGGCCATTGACTAGGTGAATCAGATGAGCTACTTCAGGCCATTGACTAGGTGAATCAGATGAGCTACATCAGGCCATTGACTAGGTGAATCAGATGAGCTACATCAGGCCATTGACTAGGTGAATCAGATGAGCTACTTCAGGCCATTGACTAGGTGAATCAGATGAGCTACTTCAGGCCATTGACTAGGTGAATCAGATGAGCTACTTCAGGCCCTTGACTAGGTGAATCCATTACATTATGAAACGTCTGGGAACCAGTTCAGACAGTTCTGACTAAGCTACCAGTAATTTACCGAACATCTATGGCAATCTATCATCAATTTGGTATGGCAATCTATCATAAATTTTTATACTTAAATACGTTTTTAATTCAGACCCCTTGACTTTTTCCACATTTTGTTACTTTACAGCCTTATTCTAAAATGTATTAAATAGTTTTTTCCCCCTCAATCTACACACAATACCCCATAATGACAAAGCAAAAACAGGTTTTTATAAATTTTTGCTTTATTACAAATCTGAAATAACACATTTACATAAGAATTCAAACCCTTTACTAAGTACTTTGTTGAAGCACTTTTGGCAGCAATTACAGCATCGATTCTTCTTGGGTACGACACTACAACCTTGGCACACCAGTATTTGGGGAGTTTCTCCCATTCTTCTCTGCAGATCCTCTCAAGCTCTGTCAGGTTGGATAGGGAGCGTTTCTGCACAGCTATTTTCAGGTCTTTTTATAAATAATGTTTTGTTGCACTAAACTGCCGAAAAATGCTGTTATCGAGGTAATTTCCTTAGTAGATGACGAGGTCAGCATGTGGGAGAAGTGGGAACTCAGGATGATAGATGAGTTTCACACTAGTAATTACCAGTTGGAGGGCCATTCAAATACATTTTTTCTAGTCGTACTTGATAAATACTACCTTCCCACTTGGTTATGAATGCAGCATAACTTACTGCCTGGCAACTGTTGCTAGAGAGCAGTCCCTTTGTACTGCGGCAGTACCTTGTCACTCAGGTAACACACAGCTTACCTCAATCACTCAAGATGGCAGCCTTCAGAAGTTTTGTGTTCGTGTGCACATTAATGACTAACAGCAAATGTACCAAAGATAACAAGAAGAGTAGGTTGCTAGGCTGAAGTGTGTGTCACGTGTGTATTCCAAAGGTGGCAGGTAGCCTAGCGGTTAGAGTTGGGCCAGTAACTGAAAGGTCGTTGGTCTGAATACCCAAGCCGACAAGGTGAAAAATCTGTGCCCTTGAGCAGGTCTATTAACCATAATTTTCTCCAGGGGCGCAGTACTACTGTGGCTGACCCAGTAAAACAACACATTTTACTGCACTTATCCGGTGTATGTGACAATAAAACATGTTTTACTGGCAGTTGTAAAGGTTTAACTTTAAATGAATGTCTACCTCTCTTTCTCCTCTCTGTAGTGTACGTGGTGGAGGAGAGGAGGAGAGATGATTCAGGAGACACGTGTCTGACTGCCTGTTGGACGGCTCTCTGCTGCTGCTGCTTGTGGGACATGCTCACATAACGTCTGACCCCTGACATTTACCCTTGACCCCTTACCTGCTTTGACCCTTACCCTTTGCCTCCTAACCCTTAACGCAAAGTCCCTCTCATCTTATTCTAACCTTTGACCCCTGAGTCTAAACCCCTGACCCAGTCTCACCTAACACACTATCCCTCCGTCTGACCGTACCACCTTAATCATTCTCTCTCTCCTTAACCTTTGCACTCCTGTTGTCCAGCCCCAACCCTTGTACCTCCTGACCCATGGTAGCATTATATGATAACTTCTATCTTCTTGTGCTCCTGCACCTGCCCTAGCCCCTCCCAGGGCTGTGCTCTGCTCTGTAGCAGTGTTGCCGGTGTATGTTCCCCTAAATCTCAGGCGCTGTACTGTAGATAATGCTTCTTGTGGAACACAAACTCCTGCTCAAAGATGACACACAGAATATGCACTCAGATCTCAGGCGTTTTACTGTAGATGACACGCATGCACGAATGAACACACACACATGCATACACACTCTCTCTCCTGGGCACTTTAACCTCTTACCTCTGCAAGGTACTTCTCCTGCCTCCCTCCCTCCTCCCAAACAAACCTCTAGTCAAACCACCCCTTATTCCCTACACCATAAATCCTAAAACACTGTCAAATGACTCTCTATCTACGCCCTATCCATCATGGCTACGTAGACCAATGGAAGCCAGTAAGCTACAGTGTCCCCCACCCCCCTGCCAACCCCCCGCTGTACGATGCTGAAGCTTGAACCGTCCTCTCTGTTATGTGTGCACAACAGCTACTGTGGTTGCCTGTTTTGCTGAGGATGAATCCTATGACAACAAATTGAATGCATTTTGAAAGACCATGACAATGAAGATTTCATGTTTGATTTCATGTAATATTGTTCCTATGCTTGCAAAAATTTTTCCTGTTTTAATTTTTTAATCCTGAATGAATATCATTTGATTGCTATATTCTTTTTAATACCCTCATTTCCTTGAAGGAGAGAACATGAAACATTTTTCAAATGTAGATGACTTTGCCTGACATGAAAATCTTGCGTTCAGAATAAATTATTCCCAAAACAGTCAACATTGTCTGTCTGGTATCTTTCACTCTCTGGTGGTCTTAGTCAGTAGAGGTAGTATCTGGTGTGTGTTTTACAGTAGAGGTAGTATCTGGTGTGTGTTTTACAGTAGAGGTAGTATCTGGTGTGTGTTTTACAGTAGAGGTAGTATCTGGTGTGTGTTTTACAGTAGAGGTAGTATCTGGTGTGTGTTTTACAGTAGAGGTAGTGTCTGGTGTGTGTTTTACAGTAGAGGTAGTGTCTGGTGTGTGTTTTACAGGAGAGGTAGTGTCTGGTGTGTGTTTTACTGGAGAGGTAGTGTCTGGTGTGTGTTTTACAGTAGAGGTAGTATCAGGTGTGTGTTTTACAGTAGAGGTAGTGTCTGGTGTGTGTTTTACTGGAGAGGTAGTGTCTGGTGTGTGTTTTACTGGAGAGGTAGTGTCTGGTGTGTGTTTTACTAGAGAGGTAGTGTCTGGTGTGTGTTTTACTGGAGAGGTAGTGTCTGGTGTGTGTTTTACAGTAGAGGTAGTGTCTGGTGTGTGTTTTACTGGAGAGGTAGTGTCTGGTGTGTGTTTTACTGTCGTAGAGGTTGTGAGTGTGCTTATAGATGTCTATGGTTAGTAATTGGTTTCAGGATAGATCTGAGTTTTTTTATACTGCTGAACTGCCATGACCTTGGCTGGCGAGTCACGTTGGACGGCCGTGACCTTGGCAGGGGAGTGGGAAGGTGGACGCAGGGATTGAACCCCAGTGGGGCGGCAGACAGGAGGTGGACACAGGGATTGTACCCCAGTGGGGAGGCAGACAGGAGGTGAATTTGACGAGTGATTGCAGGGATTGAACCCCAGTGTGGAGGCAGACAGGCGGTGGATTTGACGGGTGATTGCAGGGATTGAATACCAGTGGGGAGGCAGACAGGTGATAGCAGGGATTGAACTCCACTTTTTCTTGGTCTCAAAATATGTATCAGCCAAATAACATTGTTGTAGATGCGATCAAACGCTATATAGCGTTCAGACTTAGGAATGTTAAGCCTTTCATACTCACTTCTCAGCTGAAAACCCTCCAACTTGCTGGCCAACATATTTTCTCGTGGAGTATTCATTCAACAGTGTTTTCAGTACATTATTCTAAAGCCATCCCTTTAAATTTGGTGTACCTTTTCATTTGAATTGTCTCGACAGAGAGAACGGTTCAGAATATTAGGGATCAATGTATGAAAGCCATGTAAATACACACAAAGACCTATTCGTCTCTTTTTCAGCACCAATTGTTTGATTTAAAATACTCTGATCTTTTATATTATTTAAGGTTAGCAAAATATTGTATTTATAATTAAAGGTTGTGGAAAAGGCGATATGTTGATGTGCTTCAGTTTTATGCCATGTGACTGGCTTCATATTTGTCTCCAGCGATCGTAAGGTAAAATAGATCTAAAGAAATTGTCAGTTATATTTACAATCCCCTTATCCAAATGGCTTAATCATTTACCTGGCTCTTTTCAATAGCTCTTATCAATTTGTAAATTACAGTGTATGGAGGAGGGTGTTATTTATATCAGAAAAAAAAGAAGGTAGATGTTTTTCCACTTGGAACCGACAGGTTCAGCAGGTAGCCTAGGGATTGAGAGTTGGACTAGTAACCGGAAGGTTGCAAGATCAAATCCCGAGTTGACAAATTACAAATCTAGTTCTGCCCCTGAACAAGGCAGTTAACCCACTGTTCCTAGGCCGTCATTGAAAATAAGAATGTGTTCTTTACTGACTTGCCTAGTAAAATAAAGGTACAATAAAAGGTTGCTCAACCTTATTCATTGTTTCATTGTGCATAAAAGTGTAGGAATTATGAGGGAATTAAATCAAGGTCAGAATACAGTGTATCTGTAGACAGACAAACCTCCGCCACACCTTCATTTATTTGATCGCCACATCCAATGTATAGCGGGTGAATATCATGCTTTAATTCAAGGTCAGAATACGCATAGAGAGAAAGGTGCATAAAAAGGGAATTACGTTCTATTTACGCGCGTTTATTCCGACACGTTTAACTCGTGACAGAATTCTCCCCTATGTTAGCTGTTCACAACAGATAATCTGGCAGACATAGCCCTATATTAACCTGTACAACTGGCTGTGATTATATCCGGCTCAAATTCCGTATTAGCCAATTGAAATCGTAGACGTAGTTCGACGAGATCCACAACTTTTTCATGAAAGAGTCCTTGTTAAATCAATCAAATCAGATACACATATTTTGCAGATGTTATTGCGGTGTAGCGAAATATTTGTGTTCCTAGCTCCAACAGGGCAGTAGTATCTAACAATTCATAACAATACACAAATGGAATTAAGAAATATATAAATATTAGGATGAGCAATATTGGTGTGGCATTGACTAAAATACAGTAGAATAGAATACAGTATATACATATGAGATGAGTAAAGCAGTATGTAAACATTATTAAAGTGATTGGTGTTCCATTATTAAAGTGGCCAGTGCTTCCATGTCTATGTAGATAGGGTAGCAACCTCTTAAGGTACAGTATCTTGAATGGGCGAGTAGCACTGGTCTAGTGTTTTTTCCAGAGCGAGTACTACAGTCAATGTGTTGATACAACTTTGGTAGTGTTTTCCTCAAATTAGCTTTGTTAAAATCCCCAGCTACAATAAATGCGGCCTCAGGATATGTCGTTTCCAGTGTAGTTCCTTGAGGGCCGTCGTGGTATCGGCTTGGGGGAATATACGTGGCTGTGACTATAACCCAAAGAGAATTCTCTTGGGAGGTAATACGGTCGGCATTTGATTGTGAGGTATTCTAGGTCGGGTGAACAGAAGGACTTGAGTTTCTGTATGTTATCACAATCACACCATGAGTAGTTAATCATGAAACATACACCCCCGCCTTTCTTCTTCCCGTAGGGTTCTTTATTCCAGTCTGCGCGATGTACTGAGAACACAGCTGGCTGTATGGGTGAGGACAGTATATCCCGAGAGAGCCATGATTCTGTGAAATAGAGTATGTTACAGTCCCTTATGTCTCTCTGGAAGGAGATCCTTGCCCTGAGCTCGTCTACTTTATTGTCCAGAGACTGAACATTACGTAAGTAAGATGGCGCAGACAGACATGGCAGCTCTGCTTCTAGCTCCGATGCAACTTTGCAGTATTTATATTTCTTATATTATTAGCCCAGAATGTTTTTTGTGTTTTTACATACAGCCGGAAATAACTTTTGGATATAAGAGCGTCAGTACTGCGACCAGGAATACAACTTTTCCGAATTGGATACTTTGTTCGTACCCCCCAAGGCAATTTAACTCATCCCAGAGGTTGCTCCAAGACGCCGCCGGCGGAGAAGAGATATTCGGAGTGGACTTCTAGTTTGACTCAGGAGGCGTGCACACCATCCATTGCTTCCGAGTATATTACTCGCTAATCTCCAACCCCACATTCTGATAATCAAAGCAACTGTTTGACTGTCTAGTCAAATTGTTTTTTGTGTAGAGTGTCGAACTCCACGTAATTGTCGCAGATTGTGGCAACGGTTCAAATCTCACAAGTTTTAACCCCCCTTTGAAATGTAGAATTATGTTTATTGCGTTAGAGGTTTGAGAAGAGAAGTGCAGGCAAAACCTTGTAAATGAAGATTACCAATACATAATGAGGAACTTCTTGTTGAGAGTCCCTCTTGCAGACAAGAGGTTTGCACAAAAAAGAAGAACTTCTGTCAGAAACCATCTCAAGGAAGCTCATCTGCATGCTCATTGTCCTCACCAGAGTCTTGACCTGACTGGAGTTCTGCATCGTAACCGTCTTCAGTGGGAAAACGCTCAGTTTCGATGGCCACTGGCATGCTGGAGAAGTGTGCTCTTCACAGATGAATCCTAGTTTCAACTTTACCGGGCAGATGGCAGACAGCGTGTATGGCATTGTGTGGACGAGCAGTTTGCTGATGTCAACGTTGTGAACAGAGTGCCCCATGGTGGCGGTGGGGTTATGGTATCGGCAGGCATAAGCTACGGACAACGAACTCAATTTCATTTTATCGATGGCAATTTGAATGCACAGAGATACCGTGATGATACCGCACTCTACCCTTGAGACTGACCAAGAGGAACGAAAGGAAACCTTGAATTTGGAGGTTTAAAATATCCCTTTTAATTGGCTGAGAGACTGAGAAAAATGTTAACTTATTCTAATGTTCGCAGGTATGGGCCCCCAGTAAAGAGGAAAATAAAACTTTACGCCAATGAATGAAGTAAACAATTACTTTTTATTGATAAGGTTCTCAGAAGAGTCTCTTTTCAGTGTATAAGAATCATTGTCATTCCTTCCTTATTATTATTATTATTAATCAATAATACTGATTTGGTACATTATGACATCCAGTACTGAACGAGCCTCTTCACAGTGACATGAATCAATCCACTTCTACGCTTTTTGGGATCTAGAACTGGGGATTGATATTGTAGATATTGGGATAATAGATAAGATTAGAGTCACACAACTCTAGAGTAGGTAATACCAGCTAAAGGTTAGCACGTTAACAAGCCACTTCCTCAATAGAAATATAAAACTGGATATTCTGAACAATATTCTACTGTGCTGCTGCTGCATAAAGGTAAGTCTATACACTGTACATCCAGATATATTTATAAAAAAACTAGTTTCACAGTTGAATTACTTTATTTAAAGAATAAACCGTTTTTTAAAACACTTTATTACATAAAGTATTATTTTGGAGTGTAATTATTATTTGCTCTGGGACCAAATGTTTTAATTAATACAACAACAAAAAAACATTGAACAAATAAAATAAACGTAATGTCCTCTTCGATAAAACTAGTGACTCCCTTCATGATTGTCATTTAGTACTACAATCAATAAATACATGTAAAAATAATCAAATCAAATAAATAGGTTTTGATAATAATAGTTCTGTATGTATTCTGGACTCAGTGTACGGTAGGTGTTTTTAGATTGTTTCTGTACAGAAGTGCCTTGGTGAAAGTTTCACGATTCTACTGCGACTGAAACATACACAACTACTGCTTCTACCGCTACTATACGTAACACCCTGAACTGTAGTATAGTAGTCTGAACTGTAGTGTAGTAGTCTGAACTGTAGGATAGTAGTCTGAACTGTAGTGTAGTAGTCTGAACTAGTGTAGTAGTCTGAGCTGTAGTGTAGTAGTCTGAACTGTAGGATAGTAGTCTGAACTGTAGTGTAGTAGTCTGAACTGTAGGATAGTAGTCTGAACTGAAGGATAGTAGTCTGAACTGTAGGATAGTAGTCTGAACTGTAGTGTAGTAGTCTGAACTGTAGTGTAGTAGTCTGAACTGAAGGATAGTAGTCTGAACTGTAGGATAGTAGTCTGAACTGTAGTGTAGTAGTCTGAGCTGTAGGATAGTAGTCTGAGCTGTAGGATAGTAGTCTGAACTGTAGTGTAGAAGTCTGAACTGTAGTGTAGTAGTCTGAACTGTAGTGTAGTAGTCTGAGCTGTAGTGTAGTAGTCTGAACTGAAGGATAGTAGTCTGAACTGTAGTGTAGTAGTCTGAACTGTAGTGTAGTAGTCTGAGCTGTAGTGTAGTAGTCTGAACTGAAGGATAGTAGTCTGAACTGTAGGATAGTAGTCTGAACTGTAGTGTAGTAGTCTGAACTGTAGTGTAGTAGTCTGAACTGTAGTGTAGTAGTCTGAACTGTAGTGTAGTAGTCTGAGCTGTAGTATAGTAGTCTGAACTGAAGGATAGTAGTCTGAACTGTAGTGTAGTAGTCTGAGCTGTAGTATAGTGGTCTGAACTGTAGGATAGTAGTCTGAACTGTAGTAGTCTGAACTGTAGTGTAGAAGTCTGAGCTGTAGTGTAGTAGTCTGAACTGTAGGATAGTAGTCTGAACTGTAGTATAGTAGTCTGAATTGTAGTATAGTCTGAACTGTAGTGTAGTAGTCTGAATTGTAGTATAGTCTGAACTGTAGTGTAGTAGTCTGAATTGTAGTATAGTCTGAACTGTAGTATAGTAGTCTGAATTGTAGTATAGTCTGAACTGTAGTGTAGTAGTCTGAATTGTAGGATAGTAGTCTGAACTGAAGTGTAGTAGTCTGAACTGTAGTATAGTAGTCTGAATTGTAGTATAGTCTGAACTGTAGTGTAGTAGTCTGAACTGTAGTGTAGAAGTCTGAGCTGTAGTGTAGTAGTCTGAACTGTAGTGTAGTAGTCTGAACTGTAGGATAGTAGTCTGAACTGTAGGATAGTAGTCTGAACTGAAGTGTAGTAGTCTGAACTGTAGGATAGTAGTCTGAACTGAAGTGTAGTAGTCTGAACTGTAGGATAGTAGTCTGAACTGAAGTAGTCTGAACTGTAGGATAGTAGACTGAACTGTAGTGTAGTAGTCTGAACTGTAGGATAGTAGTCTGCACTTTAGTGTAGTAGTCTGAATTGTAGTATAGTCTGAACTGAAGTGTAGTAGTCTGAACTGTAGTGTAGTAGTCTGAACTGAAGTGTAGTATTCTGAACTGTAGGATAGTAGTCTGAACTGTAGTGTAGTAGTCTGAACTGAACTGTAGTAGTCTGAACTGAAGTGTAATAGTCTGAACTGTAGGATAGTAGTGTGCACTTTAGTGTAGTAGTCTGAATTGTAGTATTGTCTGAACTGAAGTGTAGTAGTCTGAACTGTAGTGTAGTAGTCTGAACTGAAGTGTAGTAGTCTGAACTGTAGGATAGTAGTCTGAACTGTAGTGTAGTAGTCTGAATTGTAGTATAGTCTGAACTGTAGTGTAGTAGTCTGAACTGTAGTGTAGAAGTCTGAGCTGTAGTGTAGTAGTCTGAACTGTAGTGTAGTAGTCTGAACTGTAGGATAGTAGTCTGAACTGTAGGATAGTAGTCTGAACTGAAGTGTAGTAGTCTGAACTGTAGGATAGTAGTCTGAACTGAAGTGTAGTAGTCTGAACTGTAGGATAGTAGTCTGAACTGAAGTAGTCTGAACTGTAGGATAGTAGTCTGAACTGTAGTGTAGTAGTCTGAACTGTAGGATAGTAGTCTGCACTTTAGTGTAGTAGTCTGAATTGTAGTATAGTCTGAACTGAAGTGTAGTAGTCTGAACTGTAGTGTAGTAGTCTGAACTGAAGTGTAGTATTCTGAACTGTAGGATAGTAGTCTGAACTGTAGTGTAGTAGTCTGAACTGAACTGTAGTAGTCTGAACTGAAGTGTAATAGTCTGAACTGTAGGATAGTAGTGTGCACTTTAGTGTAGTAGTCTGAATTGTAGTATAGTCTGAACTGAAGTGTAGTAGTCTGAACTGTAGTGTAGTAGTCTGAACTGAAGTGTAGTAGTCTGAACTGTAGGATAGTAGTCTGAACTGTAGTGTAGTAGTCTGAATTGTAGTATAGTCTGAACTGTAGGATAGTAGTCTGAACTGTAGTGTAGTAGTCTGAACTGAAGTGTAGTAGTCTGAACTGTAGTGTAGTAGTCTGAGCTGTAGTGTAGTAGTCTGAACTGTAGTGTAGTAGTCTGAGCTGTAGTGTAGTAGACTGACACATGTGGAGCTATTACAGTAGTATGTTATTCTCCCAATTTTCTAAATAAAACCTTGTGATATTATTTATGATATCCGCAAATATACAAAAAAAATCCTCCAACCTTGTGTGTCTGAAAAGTTTGTGTTTTCTTTAGTTTTAAGTCTTCATGATTTAAAGGATCTCAGTGGTGTGAGTGTTGGTTGCTAGAATATGTTGCTGCAGTAGCTAAGAACAGTTCTGTGGTGGAGAATGGGAGGCCTGAGACAGTGAGATGACTCATCGTTTTTCTCCATTTTACGTCCCTATGCTGCGGTTCTTGTTGCCGTTGGTAATTTTCTCTTCTGATCAGTGTTGTGATTGGCTGGGCCCTGTGGTGGCTCTGTCTCCCTATTGGTCCCTTCACTCTACAAGTTCATTTCTGAGGCAGGCCCTTATCAGAGCACCCAGCACAACACAGCGCCACCATCAGTTCAGAGTCTGTCATTACGCCCTCAAAGTGACCCAAAAAATATGGGTGAAAATATCAATATATTTTTTAAAAAGGGGAATCTTATTTATAAAGCAAAAGTTTGTTTTTCAAGGTTCATGAGTGCCTTTCTACACAGTCTGTTTTCAACAACAAAAAATTAAAATAAAATAAACTTCTGTCTAAATGTTAAATTTTTTGCCCTTGGCAGAAAAAGTAAAAAAAAAAAGGTTTTCTAGTATATTATTTTTTCAAAAGTCCCTGCAGCGTTCAGTGAGAAACCCCGTTTGTTGGTTTATTTTCTGCGGGGTTGGAGGGGAAAGGAGGAGAAGGCAGGGAGGGGGGAGCGAAGAGAGGAAGGAACTAGTAACTAGGACGAGGGGATGAAAGGGAGGAGGAGGAGAAGGGGAGGAGGAGAGTCAGTGAGAAAGAGAGAAAGAGTCAGCCAGTCCTCCATCCCAGTCCAGGTGGGCTGTTACCTCTTGCCCATCTCGTTCTGTCTCAGGAACTGGATGTTGGTGCTGCTGTCAGCCAGTTCTGGGTACTGTTCCACAGGTAGAACATAATACCCGTCGTACCCCTGTACCCTCCCCGCGGTCAGCAGCTGTTGCTTCTCCCCCTCCGTCCACAGCCGGCTCCCCTCCTTCCCATCCTTGGCCCTCTGCTGCTCCCTCAGCCAGGCCCCAGCCAAGGCCCTCTGCCGGGCTAGTTCCAGCAGCCTCACCCTCTCCTCGTCCACCACGTCCAGCGCCAGCCCATACCGCATGCTGAGGGCTAATGACGGCACCGCAAACTCCACTGTGGCGCCATGCCGCGACCTCCCGCTCACAGTCACGTTGATCCCACTCTCCAGCGCCTTGCGTCCGCTGGTCAGCCCCAGTGCCAGTAGATCACTATCGGCCGAACCGACTTTAACGAAGTAGTGACAGTCACATCCATCCTGCGTGTAGTGCGTTCCGTCCAGGTAGATGGCGCCGTTGAGGACCAGGGACACCTTTCGGCTGTCGTCGGTTGCCATGGAGCTAACTGCCGCCACCACACGTCCTTCCTTCAGCGCTAGCATCACTCCCCGGCCGATGATGGGCGTTGATGTGCCGAACCAGTGTCCGGGCTTGTCGCTGTGGATGCGGGGGTCCTTGTTAAGGAGCCGTCCCTCCAGGGCCATGAAGGCCTGGTTGTGGCGCTCCGCTGCCTGCTGCACCCCCGTTATCAGCTACAGGAGAGACAGGGGTAGGAAAGGGGTTAAAGATCACTGGTCAAGCAGAAGAATGCAGACGAGGATATACTTATACTGTCTGGTTTACAGTTATTCTCATCTATTCATGTCCAGATTTCACTGTAATCATTGAAGGTTCATATTAGTGTTTCTGTATTCAATGTCGCATCTAATTGGCATCCGACTCTGAGATAAAGAGAGAGGACCGTTTATCTACAATAGCAGGCCGCATTTGGTATGTTTCAGATTCTGGTTTACATAGAATCAATATAGTGCAATGGAGCTGTAGGCTGTCCCAGGCCTTCTCACCTGTCCGTTTTCGCAGTCCTGGCTGGCCTGCAGCTCATAGGGAGGCTCTACGAAGTAGAGGGTGTGACGGGGGAACCCTGGAATGATGTTACTGAGCTGGAAACCAAACATCACCAGCCAACTCTTCACGTCTGGGGAGCAAAGACAACAGAATGAATGAAAATGAAAAATAAAGAAAGAGAACTACACATTGACAATGATAACACAAAGCCCCCCACTCAGCTCTCTCTCCTTTACCTTCAGTAACAATAATACATGGGTTTTATAAAGCGCTTTTCAAGGATCCAAAGATGCTCTACCTGTGACGTAGTTCTTGATGTCCAACACGTCGCTGAGGGGGTTGTTGTTCTTGAACATGTACAGGTTGAAGGGTGCAGGGTCCTTGCCGATCTTGGGCCAGGTGGCATAGTCTGGCGAGGTCCAGCGGCCTGCCAGGACATCATAGTCCCTCTGGGTGAAGTGGACCAGCTTGGTCAGGGTGTCATAGAGACCACCATGGAACCCAACCACCAGCTGGAACTCTGGGTTGGAGTCCAGATACACCTCCCCGTACGCTGTGTACTGCACCTGGACGTCACAACAAACACAGACGCATGTTTCACTTCAATTCAGTACAACTTTATCCCCTCTGGGGCAATTAGGAAAGGCAAAGTTGGTTTATTTGTCTGTGTTTTTATTTTTTATTTGAATAATCAAATTGACCTCTCTGGACATCACGTACTAATTTATCTTATCTTGGCTTATCTTAACATGCGGATAATGGGCCTTGAGATATTTAACAATCATTAATAGTATTATTATTACTGGCATCATGATTACCTGTTTGATCATCTGTCCGTTGCTGCTGAAGACAGCCAGTGGTGTTCCTGTGTTGTCTGAGGCGATGTAATACTCCTCTCCACTACTCACCTCCATAGCAAACAGGTGACCCTGAGGGGAAGCAGTATAGGCTTTACATCACTATAACTTACAGACAGTCACATCACCATAACTCAGACAGTCACATCACCATAACTCACAGACAGTCACATCACCATAACTCACAGACAGTCATATCACCATATCTCACAGACAGTCATATCACCATATCTCACAGACAGCCACCATAACTCAGACAGTCACTTCACAGACAGTCACATCACCATAACTCACAGACAGTCACATCACCATAACTCACAGTCACATCACCATAACTCACAGACAGTCACATCACCATAACTCACAGACAGTCATATCACCATATCTCACAGTCACGTCACCATAACTCACAGACAGTCATATCACCATATCTCACAGACAGTCACGTCACCATAACTCATAGACAGTCATATCACCATATCTCACAGTATCCCTGAGCCAGTTAGGCTATATCACAATAAGTTAAATAATGATAGTGTCCCTGACTCAGTTAGGCTATATCACAATAAGTCAGACATGGTGACATCACCATTAATGTGTGATAATAGTTATTCGATATACTCTGTAATGATAGCATCACAACAACTTGGTTATATGACAACGATAACAAAGACATAAGACAATCACGATGAATAGTATTTAGCACATGTAGCCTGTTGACGAACACACTTTTGTCTAATAATCTGGTAGCCTACCTGCAAGTCATAGTACAGTGAAGCGATATCTGAGCTGGAGTGGTTGAATATATGTGTGACTCTTGCCAGGTGGTTCAGATCAGCGTAGAAGAATTGGAGATGTTGTCCCAGACTGGTCCTAATGGACACTCTTCTCCCCAGTCCGTCATAGCGGTACTGGACGCTCCAGCCTCCCGGTAGCTTGTTATATGCTCTAAGGAGCTGGCCCTTGGAGTTGTAGTCGAAGACATCCGAGCCTCGCTGGCTCAGGAAGCCGTCCTCATCCAGGCGGTACTGCACGTCACCCAGGCGCGTGATGCGGTCTCGGAGGTCGTAGCGGAGCGGCGTGAGGCGGGCGCTGTTCCCGGGGTTGAGGAGGTGCAGGTTGCCGTTCAGGTCGTAGCTGTAGCGCCACGTGAACCAGTCATTCACCTGGAGGCATAGAGAATGAAAAGAACTTTGACACACCTGAAGTCATCTCTTTAATACCAAACCTGAAGTCATGTCTTAATTCTTTTAGTATTTTTTATAAAAAAATTGATACCCCTTTTTCTCCCCAATTTCGTGGTATCCAATTGGTAGTTACAGTCTTGTCCCATCGATGCAACTCCCGTACGGACTCAGGAGAGGCGAAGGTCGAGAGCCGTGCCTTCTCCGAAACATAAACCCAGCCAAGCCACACTGCTTCTTGACACAATGCCCGCTTAACCTGGAAGCCAGCCGCACCAATGTGTCGGAAGAAACACTGTACACCTGGCGACTGTGTCAGCGTGCATTGCGCCCGGCCTGTCATAGGAGTCACTAGTGCGTGATGGGACAAGAACGTCTCTGCCTGCCAAACCCTCCCCTAACCCAGACCAAGCTGGGCCAATTGTGCCCTGCCCCATGGGTCTCCCGGTCGCGGGATCTCTAGTGGCACAGCTAACACTGTGATGCAATGCCTTAGACCAATGAGCCACTCGGGAGGCCGAAGTCATCTCTTTAATACCAAACCTGAAGTCATCTCTTTAATACCAAACCTGAAGTCATCTCTTTAATACCAAAGGTGAGTAGACTAATCAACGGCCTATGCTCCTTATAGAAACCAAGGGCTTTGTCATGACTCTCCTGTGACGATCTGAAGGAGCAGGTTCCAGTGGGTCCACTCTACGGCATGCTCTCTCATAGAGGGGGAGAGCGGGAAGTCAGCTGCTTTATGACGGTTGTAAATACAGAAACTGCTTTCCCCACTCTGCCAAGATGAAAGTTTAGAATCCCTTTGTTACTACAGAGAAAGACTTTGCAGTACGGTTTTCTAATGTAACAATACTTCTGTATTCCAACCAGTTGGAATGGTCCGTGGGTATTTAAACAATAATCATGTCCAACATTTACTGTGTGGTGATATCATTA
This sequence comes from Brachymystax lenok tsinlingensis, assembly GCA_030435695.1. Taxonomy (NCBI): domain Eukaryota; kingdom Metazoa; phylum Chordata; class Actinopteri; order Salmoniformes; family Salmonidae; genus Brachymystax; species Brachymystax lenok. The sequence goes on along the minus strand of CM059784.1, from coordinate 28,791,170 downwards.
AAGACGTTATAACGGAAACATTGTAACTTTAAGAGCTTTCACAATGTATATATCAGATCTACATGTTGTGGAACATATATGATTAAATATGAAACTATTTGTGAGAAGATGTAATGTGATGTTGGCCTTCTAAATGAGATACTTGTTTACATATAACGTTTTAACTAGTCAGTGGCCCGTGAGTACAGACATTTACATCGGCGTCATGGAGACGCCCCCTTTTCTACTCTGTATAAAAGCCACTTCCAACAAAATGTACATTAGACCAAAAAATATGGAGCTGTCGCTAGATGTTGAAATGGTTGGCAATTTAAACTCGAGTCAAGATAACGCCGGGATGAGGTCCCCACGTTGGAAGGGCTATCACTCTAGAGACCAAAACATGACGGGTGAAGCTGGTGTGTGAAGTGGTTTAAACTACAACTTTACCAAAGAACAAGATCAGAAAACACGAAGCGGTAGCTACATGTTGAAATGGACAAGGTCATTCCCACGTTGAAATGGCTAAGAAATCTACAAACTAAAGAACAATTATTCAGACTGCAGCTGTTTAAATACTTTAGTCAGGTAAACGGATTCGCTCTAAGAACATTTCCGAATGGTACTCTGAAGTATCCATTATAACAACTACAACCCCGAAAAAGACCTTGGGACTTCTGGGGAACGCAACCAGAGACTCTCTGATGAACTATTATCCAGCAGACAGACCGGCGATAGCAGAGAGGACAACGAAAGCATACACTCGTCAATATGTAAATTGCTATTTATTTTCGAATGTGCGGCTGTTCATGTTAAAAGTATTAGCGAGTGTAGTTATTAACTGTATTACAGTGAATCCTCTCTGAGTTTCCCGCTCTTGAACTGTCCCCACCCCTTTTCATTTGTCTACCAAGCCGCCATATCGGCTTAGCCCACTAGTAACTTTTCTATCATGTCAGTAATCAATGTATGACCTATTTGTGTGTGTGTTTATGTAATTCTGTGATTGATTAAGTTAGTTAGTAAATAAATAATTAAGCCAATTTGTATATCGCTTATTCATGATCTAGGCAAGGGTTTGCGACATTCAGAATATGACTGATGAGGTAATAATACATTAATAAGTGACTGTAATCGATAAGATATGAAAATATCTGAAGAGTTATATTCTGGAAATTCACACTCTATAAACAACATTTTTACGTGGTGCCCCGACTTGCTACTTAATTAAAGTCACATGATTAGTTTAATCACGTTATGAAATTACACACAGAGAATTGATAATATACAGTCTTCACATTTAATGATAGTCGACGCTACGACAGCTTAAATCAGGTAAGTCAACGTAGGAGAATCAAAAACTGAAGTGTAAAGTGAAAAGGAATAACATTCTCTGTATTTGCAAAGAAAAACAACGTTTAATCAAGCCCAATGTTTCAGGAAGGGGTCTGTAGTAATCTTCTAGGATTGTGATTTGGTGCTCAACTACTGCAGGACTAGTATCACACTGGTAACGTCAGATCTCCTACCTTCACCCCGCTGAGCTGTCCGTCCCCGTCATACTCATAGCGGTACTGTGTCGTGTTGGCGTACGGTCCTATCTTCAGCTCTCTCTTCACCACCCGTCCCATACTGTCGTATTGCACCGTCATCCAGTACATCAGGGACCTGAAGATCTCGTACTGAACCTCCTTGATGCGCCCGTGAGTGTCAAAGTGCTTGCTGAGGGTCATCACAGCCGTGGTTATGATCTGGTTGATGTCGTAGTAGATCACACCAAACTTCCCAAAGTGTTCCACCTATAGCCAAGACAACAGTCAAGAGATAAGTCAAACATTTTACAGAGGGACTAGGTCACACTTTAACTGGACAGTCCAGTATAGATGATTTATGCTCAATCTATCAACTGTAACTGACATCATTCAATGGGTTGGGTTGGGTTGTGGCTGGAGCAAGGTTTAGCATTGTGGCTGGAGCTAGGGTTAGGGTTTGGGTTGTGGCTGGAGCTAGGTTTAGGGTTGTGGCTGGAGCTAGGGTATGGGCTGTGGCTGGAGCTAGGGTTAGGGTTTGGGTTGTGGCTGGAGCTAGGGTTAGGGTTGTGGCTGGAGCTAGGGTTAGGGTTTGGGTTGTGGCTGGAGCTAGGTTTAGGGTTGTGGCTGGAGCTAGGATTAGGGTTGTGGCTGGAGCTAGGGTTAGGGTTTGGGTTGTGGCTGGAGCTAGGGTTGAAGGCTAGGGTTAGGGTTGTGGCTGGAGCTATGGTTAGGGTTGTGGCTGGAGCTAGGGTTAGGGTTTGGGTTGTGGCTGGAGCTAGGTTTAGGGTTGTGGCTGGAGCTAGGTTTAGGGTTGTGGCTGGAGTTGAGGGTTAGGGTTAAGGTTAAGGGTTGAACAAGGATGTGGACATGAAGCTAGGTTTAGGGTTAGGGGTTGAGGTTAGGTTTAAAAGAAGCCAGGGTTAGGGTTTGGGTTGTGGCTGGAGCTAGGTTTAGGGTTGTGGCTGGAGCTAGGGTTTGGGCTGTGGCTGGAGCTAGGGTTAGGGTTTGGGTTGTGGCTGGGGTTAGGGTTAGGGTTGTGGCTGGAGCTAGTGTTAGGGTTGTGGCTGGAACTAGGATTAGTTTTGATTGTGGCTGGAGTTGAGGGCTATGGTTAAGGGTTAGGGTGGGTCGAGAATGTGGACATGAATCTAGGTTTAGGGTTAGGGGTTGAGGTTAGGGTTGTGGCTAGGGTTAGGGTTGAAGCTAGGGTTAGGGTTGAACCAGGACGTGGACATGAAGCTAGGTTTAGGGTTAGTGTTTAGGCTAGGGTTGTGTTTGAAGCTAGGGTTAGGGTTGTGGCTGGAGCTAGGGTTAGGGTTGTGGCTGGAGCTAGGGTTAGGGTTGTGGCTAGAGCTAGGTTTAGGGTTGTGGCTGGAGTTGAGGGTTAGGGTTAAGGGTAAGATTTGAACAAGGATGTGGACATGAAGCTAGGTTTAGGGTTAGGGGTTGAGGTTAGGGTTGAAGCCAGGGTTAGGGTTTGGGTTGTGGCTGGAGCTAGGTTTAGGGTTGTGGCTGGAGCTAGGGTTTGGGCTGTGGCTGGAGCTAGGGTTAGGGTTTGGGTTGTAGCTGGAGCTAGGGTTAGGGTTGTGGCTGGAGCTAGTTTTAGGGTTGTGGCTGGAGCTAGGATTCGTTTTGATTGTGGCTGGAGTTGAGGGCTATGGTTAAGGGTTAGGGTTGAACGAGGATGTGGACATGAAGCTAGGTTTAGGGTTAGGAGTTGAGGTTAGGGTTGAGGCTAGGGTTAGGGTTGAAGCTAGGGTTAGGGTTGAACCAGGACGTGGACATGAAGCTAGGTTTAGGGTTAGTGTTTAGGCTAGGGTTGTGTTTGAAGCTAGGGTTAGGGTTGTGGCTGGAGCTAGGGTTAGGGTTTGGGTTGTGGCTGGAGCTAGGGTTTTGGTTGTGGCTGGAGCTAGGGTTTGGGTTGTGGCTGTAGCTAGGGTTGGGGTTTGGGTTGTGGCTGGAGCTAGGGTTAGGGTTGTGGCTGGAGCTAGGGTTAGGGTTGTGGCTGGAGCTAGGGTTAGGGTTAGGGTTGTGGCTGGAGCTAGGGTTGAGGGCTAGGGTTAGGGTGTGGGTTGTGGCTGGAGCTAGGGTTAGGGTTGTGGCTGGAGCTAGGGTTGAGGGCTAGGGTTAGGGTTGTGGCTGGAGCTAGGGTTAGGGTTGGGGATGTGGCTGGAGCTAGGGTTATGGTTGTGGCTGGAGCTAGGTTTAGGGTTGTGGCTGGAGCTAGGGTTAGGGTTGTGGCTGGAGCTAGGGTTAGGGTTGTGGCTGGAGCTAGGGTTGAGGGCTAGGGTTAGGGTGTGGGTTGTGGCTGGAGCTAGGGTTAGGGTTCTGGCTGGAGCTAGGGTTGAGGGCTAGGGTTAGGGTTGTGGCTGGAGCTAGGGTTAGGGTTGTGGCTGGAGCTAGGGTTTAGATTGTGGCTGGAGCTAGGGTTAGGGTTGTGGCTGGAGCTAGGGTTAGGGTTGTGGCTGGAGCTAGGGTTAGGGTTTAGGTTGTGGCTGGAGCTAGGGCAAGGGTTGTGGCTGGAGCTAGGGTTAGGGTTGTGGCTGGAGCTAGGGTTAGGGTTGTGGCTGGAGCTAGGGTTTGGGTTGTGGCTGGAGCTAGGGTTAGGGTTTGGGTTGTGGCTGGAGCTAGGGTTTGGGTTGTGGCTGGAGCTAGGGTTGAGGGCTAGGGTTAGGGTTGTGGCTGGAGCTGGGGTTTGGATTGTGGCTGGAGCTAGGGTTAGGGTTGTGGCTGGAGCTAGGGTTAGGGTTGTGGCTGGAGCTAGGGTTAGGGTTTGGGTTGTGGCTGGAGCTAGGGCAAGGGTTGTGGCTGGAGATAGGTTTAGGGTTGTGGCTGCAGCTAGGGTTAGGGTTGTGGCTGGAGCTAGGGTTAGGGTTTGAGTTGTGGCTGGAGCTAGGGTTGAGGGCTAGGGTTAGGGTTAGGGTTAGGGTTGTGGCTGGAGCTAGGGTTAGGGTTGTGGCTGGAGCTAGGGTTAGGGTTGTGGCTGGAGCTAGGTTTAGGGTTGTGGCTGGAGCTAGGGTTAGGGTTGTGGCTGGAGCTAGGTTAAAATTTAAATTGTGGCTGGAAACTAGATTAAAATTATTAGCTAAATTTAAAATTATGCTAAAGCTAAAATTAAAATTATGGAAGCTAAAATTAAAACTATAACTAAACTAAAATTTGGGTTAGAAAATAAATTTAAAATTACTTCTAGCTAAAATTAAAATTATAACTAAACTAAAATTATTTAAACTAAAATTGAAAACTAAAATTAAAATTAAAATTATAACTAAACTAAAATTATGTAACTTAAACTAAATTAAAATTATGCTAAACTAAATTGAAAAACTAAAATTAAAATTAAAATTTATACTAAACTTGAAACTAAAATTAAAAGGTTAGCTAAACTAAAATTAAAATTATGCTAAACTAAAATTAAAACTAAAATTAAAATTGTAACTATTAAAATTGTAACTAAACTAAATTAAAATTAGGGTTGTATAACTGGAAGGGTTAAAATTTAAATTTATAACTGGAGCTAAATTTAAGAATTGTGGCTGGAGCTAGGGTTAAATTATAACTCAAACTAAAATTAGGGTTGTGGCTGGAGCTAGGGTTGAAAACTAAAATTAGTGGGTTGAAACTAGGGTTAAAATTCTGGCTGGAGCTAGGGTTGAGGGTTTGGGTTGTGGCTGGAGCTAGGAGTTAGGGTTGTGGCTGGAGCTAGGGTTTGGGTATTAAACTAGGGTTTAGGTTTGTGTGGCTGGAGCTAAAAGTTAGGAAATTGTGGCTGGAGCTAAGGTTAGGGTTTGGGTTGTGTAGCTGGAGCTAGGAGTTATAGTGGCTGGAGCTAGGGTTAGAATTTGGGTTGTGGCTGGAGCTAAAATTAAAATTGTGGCTAAACTAAGGAATTAAAATTTAGTAAACTAGGGTTTGGTTGTAGCTGGAAACTAAATTTAAATTATGTGGAGCTTTAGGGATTGTGGCTAAACTAAAATTAAAATTTAACTAAATTAAAATTTAGGTTTAGAATATAACTGGAATCTAGATTAAAATATGCTAAATTTAAAATTGTGGCTGGAGCTAAATTTAATAATTGTGGAAACTAAAATTAGGGTTAGAATTAATATTTGGAAAATTTAAAATTGAAAACTAAAATTTAAATATATAACTATAATTAAAATTGTACTAAACTAAAATTGTAACTAAACTAAAATTAAAATTTAAATTAGAACTAAACTAAAATTAAAATTATGCTAGTTAAAATGGCTAAATAAAGAATTAAAATTTAAAATTGTATAACTAAACTAGGGTTAGGTTAAATTAATTTAAATTTAGGTTTGGCTAGCTAAACTATGGTTAGGGGTTTGGGTTGTGGCTGGAGCCCCTAGGGTTTAAATTATGGTTAGCTAAGGTTAGGGTTGTGGCTGGAGCTAGGGTTAGGGTTGTGGCTGGAGGGTTGAGAGCTGAGTTAGGGTTTGGGGTTGTGGCTGGAGCTAGGGTTGTGGCTGGAGCTAGGTTAGGGTTGTGGCTGGAGCTAGGGTTGGGGTTGTGGCTGGAGCTAGGGTTGGGGTTTAGTTGTGGCTGGAGCTAGGGTTGAGGCTAGGGTTGGGGTTAGTTAGGGTTGTGGCTGGAGCTAGGTTAGGGTTGTGGCTGGAGCTGGTTAGGTTGTGGCTGGAGCTAGGGTTAGGGTTGTGGCTGGAGCTAGGGTTAGGGTTGTGGCTGGAGCTAGGGTTAGGGTTGTGGCTGGAGCTAGGTTTGGGGTTGTGGCTGGAGCTAGGGTTAGGGTTGTGGCTGGAGCTAGGGTTAGGGTTGTGGCTGGAGCTAGGGTTAGGGTTATGGCGAGACTGGGTTAGAGCTGGCTGGAGCTAGGGTTAGGGTTGTGGCTGGAGCTAGGGTTAATTGTGGCTGGACTTAGGGTTGTGGCTGGAGCTAATTAGGGTTAGGGTTGTGGCTGGAGCTAGGGTTGAACTATGGTTAAAATTTGGGTTGTGGCTAAAGCTTAGGTTAAAGTGAGAGGCTAAACTAAAATTAAAATTTAAATTGTAACTAAACTAGAATTAAAATTTATGCTAAACAAATTAAAATTGTATACTTTAAACTAAAATTAAAATTATAACTAAACTAAATTTGGGTATAACTAAAACTAAAATTAGGGTTGTGCTGACTAAACTAAAATTTGAAGCTTAGGTTAGGAATTGTATGCTAAACTAAAATTGAGAATTGTCTGGAAACTAAATTTAAAATTATGTAACTAAACTTTAAAATTATAAATTAAACTTTAGCTAAATTTAAATTGTAACTGGAAACTAAAATTAAAATTGTAAATGGAAACTAAAATTGGGGTGTAGCTAAACTAAAATTAAAATTAAAATTATTGTGGCTAAACTAGGAAATTGAGAAGCTAAACTAAAAGTTGGAAAATTTAAGAATGGCTGGAAACTAAAATTTAAAAACTACAGTCACTAAAATTAGGAATTAGTGGAATTGGAAGCAGGAATTAAAATGTATGCTAAAGCTAGGATTTTATGCTTAGAAATCTAAGATTAAAATTTAAATTGAGCTGGGGTTGGAAACTAAAATTTGGTTGTGGCAGCTGGAGCTACGAGGTTTGGGTTGTGGCTGGAGCTAGGGAGTTAGGGTTTGGGTTGTGGCTGGAGCTAGGGGGTTGGGGTTGTGGCTGGAGCTGGGGTTGAAGCTGGGCTTGGGGTTAGGGTTTGTGGCTGGAGCTAGGGTTGAGGCTGGGAGTTGGGGTTGGGATGTGGCTGGAGCTGAGGTTAAGGGGCTGAGGGGTTAGGGTTGTGTGGCTGGAGCTAGAGGTTGAGGGATTTGTGGCTGGAGCTGGGTTTGAGAAGCAATGGTTAGGTGTGCTGGGCCAGGTTGAGGTTGTGGCTGGAGCTAGAGGGTTGGAGTTTGGGATTGTGGCTGGAGCTAGGGTTTGGGTTGTGGCCTGGAGCTAGGAGTTAGGGTTGTGGCCCAGGCAGGGTTAGGAGTTAAGGCTGGAGTTGGGGTTTGGAGTTGTGTGGAGATGGCAGGTTTAGGAATTGTGGCTGCAGCTGAGGGTTGCAGGAGTTGTGTGGCTGGAAACTAGGGTTAGGGTTTGGAGTTGTGGCTGGAGCTAGGGTTGAGGGCTAGGGTTAGGGTTAGGGTTAGGGTTGTGGCTGGAGCTAGGTTTAGGGTTGTGGCTGGAGCTAGGGTTAGGGTTGTGGCTGGAGCTGGGGTTAGGGTTGTGGCTGGAGCTAGGATTGAGGACTAGGGTTAAGGTTAGGGTTGTGGCTGGAGCTAGGGTTGAAGGCTAGGGTTAGGGTGTGGGTTGTGGCTGGAGCTAGGGTTAGGGTTGTGGCTGGAGCTAGGGTTGAGAGCTAGGGTTAGGGTTGTGGCTGGAGCTAGGGTTAGGGTTGTGGCTGGAGCTAGGGTTAGGGTTAGGGTTGTGGCTGGAGAGCTAGGGTTGAGCTAGGTTTGGGATGTGGCTGGAGCTGGGGTTATGGTTTGTGGCTGGGCTTTGGGTTTTTAGGGTTGTGGCTGGAGCTAGGGTTGGGGTTGTGGCTCAGGCTAGGGTTGGGTTGTGTGGAGCTGGGTTGAGGCTAGGGATTGGGGTGTGGGTTGTGGCTGGAGCTAGGGTTGGGATTCTGGCTGGAGCTAGGGGTTGAGAGCTGGGAGTTAGGGTTGTGGCTGGAGCTGGGGTTGGGGTTGTGGCTGGAGCTAGGGTTTAGATTGTGGCTGGAGCTAGGGTTAGGTTTGTGGCTGGAGCTAGGGTTAGGGTTGTGGTTGGAGCTAGAGTTAGGGTTTAGGTTGTGGCTGGAGCTAGGGCAAGGGTTGTGGCTGGAGCTAGGGTTAGGATTTGGGTTGTGGCTGGAGCTAGGGTTAGGGTTGTGGCTGGAGCTAGGGTTTGGGTTGTGGCTGGAGCTAGGGTTTGGGTTGTGGCTGGAGCTAGGGTTAGGGTTTGGGTTGTGGCTGGATCTAGATTTAGGGATGTGGCTGGAGCTAGGGTTGAGGGCTATGGTTAGGGTTTGGGTTGTGGCTGGAGCTAGGGTTGAGGGCTATGGTTAGGGTTTGGGTTGTGGCTGGAGCTAGGGTTGAGGGCTAGGGTTAGGGTTGTGGCTGGAGCTAGGGTTAGGGTTGTGGCTGGAGCTAGGTTTGAGAGCTTAGGTTTAGGGTTGTGGCTGGAGCTAGGGTTAGGGTTTGGGTTGTGGCTGGAGCTAGGTTTAGGGTTGTGGCTGGAGCTAGGGTTAGGGTTGTGGCTGGAGCTAGGGTTAGGGTTGTGGCTGGAGCTAGGGTTGAGAGCTAGGCTTAGGGTTAGGGTTGTGGCTGGAGCTAGGGTTGAGGGCTAGGGTTAGGGTTGTGGCTGGAGCTAGGGTTAAGGGCTAGGGTTAGGGTTGTGGCTGGAGCTAGGGTTAGGGTTGTGGCTGGAGCTAGGTTAAAATGAGATAAACTAAGGTTAGGGTTGTGGCTGGAGCTTGGGTTGGGGTTGTGGCTGGGCTGAGGTTAGGGTTTGAATTTATGCTTCAAACACTAAAGTTAAAATTTATTTATGCTAAACAAGAATTAAAATTATAACTGAAACACAAACTAAAATTAAAATTGTAACTTCAAACTAAATTTAAAATTGTAACTAAACAAAATTAAAATTCATAACTAAACTAGAATTAGAGATTTGGAGGGTATGCTAAACTAAAATTGAAATTATAACTTGAGCTTAAATTTAGGCTAGAATTAGGGTGTAACTAAACAAGATTATAACTAAATAGAATCTAAAATTAGTTATAACTATAGAAACAAAATTAAAATTTAAATTATAACTGGAAAGTAAAATTAAAATTTATAACTGGAAACTAAAATTAAAATTAGGGAGGTATGCTAAACTAAAATTAAAATTTAGAAAACTAAAATTAAAATTTAGAGGTATGCTTTAAACTAAAATTAAAACTAAAATTAAGGCTATAACTAAATTAAAATTTAGAGGTGTAACTAGAAACTAATTTGAATTATCTAAACTTAAAATTGTAACTAGAAACATAAAATTTAAATTGTAACTGGAAACTAAATTTAGGAATTATGTAAGACTATTAAAATTGTGCTAAATTTAAATTATATAAACAAATTAAAATTATGCTTTAAACTAAAATTAAAATTTATGCTTCAAACTAAAATTAAAATAGTTAGAATGTAGCCTAATTAAAAAACTAGAAGGTTAAAATTATGTAAACTAAGAATTAAAATTATGCTAAATTATAATTAAATTTAAATTTATAACTAAACTTCTAAAATTAGAAATTATGTACATAGAGAAACAAGAAATTTAAACTATAACTGGAAACAAAATTTAAATATTAATAACTAGAAATAAAATTAAAATTATGCTTAAACAAAATTAAAACTATAAGGTTGTGCTAAACTTCTAAATTTAAATTATATGGCTGGAAACTAAAATTAAAATTAAAATTGTAACTGGAACTACATATAAAATTAAAAATTTAATAACTAGAAACTAAAATTAAAATTTAAATTTATGCTTTAGGTTGTGGCTGGAGCTAGGTTATTGTGGCTGGAGCTAGGGTTAGGGTTGTGGCTGGAGCTAGGGTTAAACTATTAGGATGTGGGTTGTGGCTGGAGCTAGGGTTAGTTCTGGCTGGAGCTAGGGTTGAGCTAGGGTTAGGGTTGTGGCTGGAGCTAGGGTTAGGGTTGTGGCTGGAGCTAGGTTGGTGTGGCTAGCTAGGTTGGGTTTGTGGCTGAGCTAGGGTTGGGTTGTGGCTGAGCTAGAGTTAGGGTTTAGGTTGTGGCTGGAGCTAGGGTTAGGGTTGTGGCTGGAGCTAGGGTTAGGTTGTGGCTGGAGCTAGGGTTAGGGGTTGTGGCTGGAGCTAGGGTTAGGTTGTGGCTAGCTAGGTTTGGGTTGTGGCTGGAGCTGGGTTAGGGGTTTGGGTTGTGGCTGGATCTAGGGTTAGGGTTGTGGCTGGACTAAGGTTGAGAGCTGGTTAGGGTTATTGTGGCTGGAGCTGGGGTTGAGGCTTTATGGGGTTGGGTTGTGGCTGGAGCTAGGTTAATGTTAGGTTGTGGCTGGAGCTAGGTTAGGGTTGTAGCTGGAACTAGAATTAAAAAACTAAAATTAAGGGTTGTGGCTGGAGTTAACTAAATTAAAATTGGTTGTGGCTGGAGCTAGGTTATTATGGCTGGAGCCAGGTTAGGTTATAAACTAAATTTAAATTATAACTAAACTAAAATTAAAATTATTAACTGAAACTAAGATGAAAACTAAAATTAAAATTAGAAATTTATGTGGAAACTCAAAATTGAAAAAACTAAAATTAAGTATGTAAATTATGCTAAACTAAAATTAGGAAAATTGTATGCTTTAAACTAAAATTAAGAAAACTAAAATTAAAATTGTAACTGAAACTTAAAATTAGAAATTTATGTAACTAAACAAAGTTAAAGTGGAATTTATGCTTCAAACAAAATTAAATTTAGAGATATAGCTAGAAACTAAAATTATAATTACTAACACAAACTAAATTTAAAATTATAGCTTAAACTAAGAATTAAAATTATGCTAGAAACTAAATTAATTAAAATTATAACTAAAACTAAAGATTAAAACTAAAATTGAACTAGTAATAAAATTTATGTAACTAAACACTAAAATTAAAATTATAACTAAACTAAAATTAGCTTAAATAAATTAAAATTTATGTAACTAAACTAAAATTAAAATTTATGCTAAACTAAAATTAAAATTAAATTATGTGAAACTAAAATTAAATTTATGCTAAACTAAAATTAAAATTATAATTAGAAACTAAAATTAAAATTAGAATTATAACTAAACTAAAAGAAAAAAAATTGTAACTAGAAACTAAATCTGTTAGGAGTAGGTATGCTAACTAAGTAAAATTAAATTGTAACTAAACTAAAATTTAAATTTATGCTGAAACTGAAACTAAAATTTAGAATTGCTTCAAACTAAAATTAGTTAAACTAATTTAGAGATTTATGCTAGATCTAAAATTAAAATTTAGAATATAGTAAACTAAAATTAAGGTGTATCTGGAAACTAGGGTTAAATTAGGTGTAACTGAGTTATATAACTAAATTTAGGTGTGCTAAACTAAAATTAGGAATTGTAACTGGAGCTAGGTTAGGGTTTGGGTTGTGGCTGGAGCTAGGGTTGTAGAAATAAAATTAAAATTGTATAACTAAACTAAAGTTACTGTGGCCGGAGCTAGGTTTAGGGATTGTGGCTGGAGCTGGGGTTGTACTACATGGCTTGTGCTCTAGCTTGGGTTAGGGTTGTGGCTGGAGCTAGTGAGAACTAGTTAGGGTTTGGGTTGTGGCTGGAGCTAGGGTTGGGTTGTGGCTGGAGCTGGGGTTAGGGTTGTATGGCTGGATTGCTAAATTAGGTTAGAGTTGAGGCTGGAGCTAGGGTTGAACTAGGTTAGTTTGGGTTGTAGTGGCTGGTTAGCTAGGGTTGACTGGGGGCTAGGGTTAGGGTTGTGGCTGGAGTTATTGGTTTGTGCTGAGCTAGTTAAATTAGGTTGTGGCTGGAGCTGAGTTTGAGATCTGGGATATGCTGGAGCTAGGTTACTGTGGCTGGAGCTAGGGAGTTTAGGGTTGTGGCTGGAGCTGGGGTTTGGGTTGTGGCTAGGGTTAGGTTGTGGCTGGAGCTAGGGTTGGGACTGGGGTTTGGGTTTGTGGCTGGAGCTAGGGTTATCTGGCTGAGCTAGGGTTGACTGGTTGGGGTTGTGGCTGGAGCTAGGGTTAGGGTTGTGGCTGGAGCTAGGGTTAGGGTTTGGGATGTGGCTAGAGCTAGGGTTAGGGTTGTGGCTGGAGCTAGGGTTAGGGTTGTGGCTGGAGTTATGGTTAGGGTTTGGGTTGTGGCTGGAGCTAGGGTTAGGGTTGTGGCTGGAGCCAGGGTTTGGGCTGTGGCTGGAGCTAGGGTTTGGGTTGTGGCTGGAGATAGGGTTAGGGTTGTGGCTTGAGCTAGGGTTAGGGCTGTGGCTGGAGCTAGGGTTTGGGTTGTGGCTGGAGATAGGGTTAGGGTTGTGGCTGCAGCTAGGGTTAGGGTTATTGGCTGGAGCTAAATTAAGTTGGGCTAAACTAAATTAGGGTTTGGGTTGTGGCTGGAGCAGGGTTGAGGTAGGTTGGGGTTAGGGTTAAAGGGTTGTGGCTGGGCCAGATTATAGCTAGGTAAATTAGGGTTGTGGCTGGAGCCAGGGTTGTTACTAAACTAATTAATTGGCTAAACTAAATTAGGGCTTAACTAGTGGACTAGGTTAGTGGTTTATTGAGGGGCTAGGGTTAGATTAAATTATATTAACTAAGTTGGGGTGTGTGGCTGGAGCTAGGGTTGAAGGCTAGGGTTATTGTGGAGCTAGGTGTGGCTGAGCAAATTAGTTGGTTGTGGCTGGAGCTAGGGTTAGGGTTGGCTGGAGCTAAGGGTTGAGGAGCTGAGGTTAGGGTTGTGGCTGGAGCTAGGGTTGGGGTTGTGGCTGGAGCTAGGGTTAGGGTTTAAACTAGCTAAATTATGATAAGCTATTAGTTGTGGTGGTTAGTGGTTACTAAACTAAAATTATGAAAGCTGCTATTGTACTGGAGAGAATAGCTAATTAAATTATGATTGCTGCTTAGTAAATTATGCTTGTTATTAAATTTAGAATAAATGGCTAAAGAAATATTTTTGTAGAATTAAATTAGAACTAAAAAAATTTGTATTTACTGACTGTTGACTAAACTAAAATTAAATTAAGCACTAAATTAAACTAGGATTATACTTATATAAAAAAAGGTTGTGAAAAATTTAAGCTAAGTTATATGCTAAAATATTGCTAAATTAAAATTAGACTATAAGCTACTTAAATTGTGGCTAGCAGTTAAATTGTAGCTAGTGGGTTGTGGCTAAATTTATTGAGTGGGCTAGGAGTTAGGGTTTGGGATAAGTTAGGCTGGAGCTGGGGGTAGGTTATGTGGTTGCTAAATGGCTGGAGCTAGGGTTTAGGCTGGAGTAGGTTGTGGCTGGAGCTAGCTGGAGGTTAGGGTTCTGGCTGGAGCTAGGGTTAGGGTTGTGGCTGGAGCTAGGGTTGAGTTGGGGCTAGGGCCAGGGTGTGGTTTAGGTTGTGGCTGGAGCTAGGGTTGGGATTCTGTGGCTGGAGCTAGGGTTGAGGAGCTAGGGTTGAGGTTGTGGCTGGAGCTAGAGTTAGGGTTGTGGCCTGGAGCTAGGAGTTTAGATTGTGGCTGGAGCTAGGGTTAGGTTTGTGGCTGGAGCTAGAGGTTAGGGTTGTGGTTGGGCTAGAGTTAGGGTTTGGAGTTGTGGCTGGAGCTAGGGTTGAGTGGCTAGAGGAGTTGTGACTGGAGCTAGGGTTAGAAGATTTGGGGTTGTGGCTGGAGCTGGGGTTGGGAGGTTGTGGCTGGAGCTAGGGTTTGGGTTGTGGCTGGAGCTGGGGTTTGGGTTGTGGCTGGAGCTGGGGTTGGGAGTTTGGGTTAGGTGGCTGTTGATCTAGGGTTAGGGTTGTGGCTGGAGCTAGGGTTAGGGTTGTGGCCTGGAGCTGTTAGGGTTGTGGCTGGAGCTAGGGTTGTGAGCTGGGCTAGGTTTAGGGTTGTGGCTGGAGCTAGGGTTGAGGAGCTGGGGTTAGGGTTGTGGCTGGAGCTAGGGGTTGGGAGCTAGTTTGGGTTGTGGCTGGAGCTAGGGTTGGGGTTATGGCCAGAGCTGGGTTGAGGCTAATTAGGGTTGAGTGGCTGGAAACTAGGGTTATGGCTGGAGCTTGGAGTTAGGGTTGGCTGGAGGCTAGAGGTTGGGGTTGAGTTGTGGCTGGAGCTGGGGTTAGGGTTGTGGCTGGAGCTGGGGTTGAGGTTGTGGCTGGAGCTAGTTAGGGTTGAGGCTGGAGCTAGGGTTAGGGTTTGGGTTGTGGCTGGAGAGCTAGGGTTGAGAGCTGGGGGTTAGGAGTTAAGTGGCTGGAGTTAGAGTTAGGCTAGAGGTTTATTGTGGCTGGAGCTAAAATTAGGTTTGAGATTGAACACTAAAATTAAAATTGTACTGGAAACTAGGGTTAAAATTAAAATTATACTAAACTAAAATTCTAAAATTAAAATTTAAATTATATAAACTAAATTGCTATAATTAAAATTTATACTAAATTAAAATTAAAATTTATAGAAACTAAATTTGAAATCTAAGAGGGTTAACTAAACTAGTTAAAATTATGAAACTAAAATTAGGTTAGGTTAAAACTAAATTAAAATTATATAACTTAGGATTAAAATTATAACTAAACTAAAATTAAAATTAAAATTATATGTGCTGGAAACTAAATTTAAAATATAACTAAACTAAATTAAATTTACTAAACTAAAATTAAATTGTAACTAAACTAGGTAAAACTAAAATTAGTTAAATTATGCTAAACTAAAATTAAAAATTCTAACTGAAACTAAAATTAAGCTAAATTAAAATTTAACTAAACTAAAATTAAAATTATTACTAAACTATTTATTGTGGCTAGAGATTTAGGAGTTGTGGCTCAGGCTTAGGGGTTTGGGTTGAGGATTGTAGCTGGAAACTAGGGTTTAGGTGCTGGCTGAAACTAGGAGCCATTGGGAGTTTTGAGTTGTAGCTGGAAACTAAGGTTAAAGGGTTGTGGCTGGAAACTAGGAGTTAGGGTGTGTCAGCTGGAGCTAAGGTTAGAGTTTGAGATGTACTGGAGCTAAACTAAAGCTGTGGCTGGAGATTAGGTTAAGGGTTTGGGTTGTAGCTGGAAACTAAAGTTAGGGTGTGTAAATTGATTCAAGGTTTGGAGTATGTGGCACAAACTAAGGTGCAAGGTTGTGGCTGGAAACCAGGTTGGGGTTTGGGCTTAAATGTGGACATGGAAACTAGGTTTATTGAGTTTAGGTTGTAACAGAGAATAGGAGTTAGGGTGTAGCTTGAGCAGGTTAGAGGCTGTGGACGTGGGCATAAGTTGGGTTAATAGCTGAGAGAATAAGGTGAGGGTTGTGGCTGCAGCTAGGGTTAGGGTTGTGTGGCTGGAGCTAGGGTTAGGGTTTGGGATTGTGGCTGGAGCTAGGGTTGAGGGTAGGGCTGGAGGCTTAGGAGTTAGGGGTTGTGGCTGGAGCTAGGGTTAGGGTTGTGGCTGGAGCTAGGAGGTTTGGGTTGTGGCTGGAGCTAGGGAGTTGAGGGTTAGGGTTGTGTGGCCTGGAGCTAGGGTTGGGGTTGTGGCCTGGAGCTAGGGTTGAGAGCTATGGTTGGGGTTTTGGGTTGTGGCTGGAGCTAGGGTTGAGGCTGGAGCTAGGGTTAGGGTTGTGGCTGGAGCTAGGGTTAGGGTTGGGTTGTGGCTGGAGCTGGGTTTGGGAAGCTAGGGTTTAGGGTTGTGGCTGGAGCTAGGGTTAGGAGTTTGGGTTGTGGCTGGAGAGCTAGGTTTAGGGTTGTGGCTGGAGCTAGGAGTTAGGGTTGTGGCTGGAGCTAGGAGTTAGGGTTGTAACAGGCTAGGGTTGGGGCTCAGGCTTAGGAGTTAGGGTTGTGGCTGGAGCTAGGGTTGAGAGGCTAGGATTTAGGTTTATTGGCCTGCAGCAGGGTTAGGAGTTGTGGCTGGAGCTAAAGAATTAGGATTTAGGTTGTGGCTCAGAAAACTAGGATTGAGGCTGAGGAATTAGGGTTAAAAATTAAAATTGCTTGGCTAGAAACTAAAATTAAAATTTATGTAAACTAGAATTAAAATTTAGGTTAACTAGAAAAAACTAAAAATTTAAAACTAAAATTAAAATTAAAATTATAACTAGAAACTAAAATTAAAACTAAGAATTAAAATTAGTAAATTATAACTGGAAACTAAAATTAAAATTACTTAACTAAAAACTAAAATTTAAAGAAACTAAAGTCAAAATTGTAACCTGGAAACTAAAATTAAAATTGTGGCTGGAAACTAAAATTAAAATTTATAACTAAACTAAAATTAAAATTTAGAATATATAAAACTAAAATTATAATTATATAAACTAAATTTAGAATTATAACTGGAAACTAAAATTAAAATTATATAGAATAATAACTAAAATTAAAAATTATGCTTCAAACTAAAATTCAAAACTAAAATTAAAGTATATAAATTATAACTTCAGAAACTTCAAAGAATTAAATTCTAGCTAAACTAAAATTGAAAACTAAAAATTAGAAATTGTAACTAAAAACTAAAATTAAGAATTGTATAGCTAAAATTAAAGTATAAATTAAAGTAACTAAACTAAAATTAAATTTATAACTGGAAACTAAGAATTAGAAATTATATGATAAACTAAAATTTAAATTGTATACTTTAAACTAAATTAAAAATTTATGCTTTAAACAAAATTTGGAGATATGTAGCTAAACTTAGAATTTAGGTGTAACTAAACTAAAATTAAGGTTGTAATTAAACTAAACTAAAGTTTAAGGAATTTATGCTTTAAAGAAACTAATTAAAATTATAACTAAACTAAAATTAATTAAATTATAGAGATAAATAGATCTAAATTTAAGAATATGCTATAACTAAACAATTTAGGAATTGTAACTAAATTAAAATTTAAAATTTATTAACTAAACTAAAGTTGAGAAACTAAAATTAAGTTATAATATATAAATTTAAAATTTATGTCAAACTAAATTTAGGTTGTAACTGGAGCTAGGAATTAGGGTTGTGGCTAGAGCTAGGAGTTGAAAACTAAATTTAGAATTAATATTTGGGAAACTAGAGATTTGAGGTGTAGCTAGGAAACTCCAAATTTAAAGTTGTGTAGCTGAAACAAGGGTTAGAAACTAAACTTAAGGTTAAATTTAGTGATAACTAAACAAAATTAGGAAACTAGATTGAGATTTGAAATTTATACTTCTAGAGCTTAAGAGTTGAGAAACTAAAATTAAAATTATGCTTCAAACTAAAATTAAGGTTATGCTTTAAACTAAATTTAGAAAACTAAATTTAAAGTTGTAACTAAACTAAAATTAAAATTTAGGTGTAACTGGAAACTAGAATTTAAAATTTATGTAGCTGAAACTAAGGAGAGAATTAAAGTGTAACTGGAAACTAAAATTAAAATTGTAACTGGAAACTAGGAAATTTAAACTAAACTTAAAATTAAAATTGTAACTAAACTAAAATTGAAACTAAGAATTAAAATTGTAACTGGAAACTAAAATTAAAACTAAAGGAATTAAAAATTAACATAACTAGAAACTAAAATTAAAATTGTATTAACTGGAAACTTCTAAATTTAAACTAAATTAAAATTGTAACTGGAAACTTAATTAGGAAGTGTAACTGAAACTAGGAGTCAAAGTTTAGAATTATGCTTCAAACTAAAGTGGGTATATGAAACTAAAATTAAGAATTATGCTAAACTAAAATTAAAATTGTAACTGGAAACTAAATTTATAGCTAAACTAGAATTTAAAATTTAGTACTTCAAACTAAAATTAAAATTTATTAACTAAACTAAATTAAAATTTAAATTGTAACTGAAACTAAAATTAAAGTATACTTAAACTTAAATTTTAAAATTATAACTTTAAACTAAAATTATAACTAAACTAGAAATTAAAATTTATGTGAAACTAGAAACTTAAAAATTAAGAATTTAAATTATGTAAACTAAAATTAAAATTATAACTAAACTAAAATTAAACTAAAAATTAGGAAAATTTATAACTAAACTAAAATTAAAACTGTAACTAAATTAAAATTTAAATTTAGGTGCTAAACTAAATTAAAAACTAAAATTAAAATTGCCTTTAAACTAGAATTAAAATTAAGAGGTATAACTAGAAACAATTTAGGAAATTATGCTAAAGTAAAATTTATAACTAAACTTTAAGAATTTAAAATTATGCTTTAAACTAAAATTAAAATTGTAACTACAAGAAACTAGAATTACAAGGAAATTTAGAATTATGCTTCTAGAAACTAAAGTGAGAATTTAAAATTATAACTAAACTAAAATTAAGGTGTAACTAAACTAAGTTATAGCTGGAACTTAGTTAGGAATTATGCTAAACTAAAATTAAAATTTAAGATTTATATAAATAACTCAAAATTACAAAATTGTAACTAAACCTTTAAAATTAAAATTAAAATTATAATGCTAAACTAAATCGTTAAATAAGAATTAAAATTTAGAATTTATACTTTAAACTAAGAATTAGAAACTAAGAATTAAAATTTATGCTAAATTAAAGATTAGGAATTTGTAGCACAAACTTCATTTAGAATCTAAGATTTAAATTATGTAACTGGAAACTAAAATTTAGATTAAAGTGCTGAAACAAAAGTTTGAAACTATATAACTGGAGACAACTAAAATTAGAATTTAAATTTAACTGGAAACTAGAAAATAAAGTTAGGAAATTGTAGCACAAACTAAAATTAAAACTATAACTGAAACTAAAATTGGAGATTTAGAGATATCAAGTAAACTAAGTTAAAATTTAGCACAAACTAAAATTAAAGTTGTAACTAAATTAAAATTAAAATTTAGAGTTGTAACTGGACAACTAAAGATTAGAGTTATGCTTCAGAAACCAAGTTTAAACTATGTAACTGGAAACTAAAGATTTAGGTGTAACTGAAGACAAAATTAGGTGTAGCAAACTAGAGTTAGAGGCTGTGGCACAAACAAGAGTTTAGGTGTAGCTGAAATAAGGTTAGGAGTTGTAGCTACAGCAGAATTAAATTATACTTTAAACTAAAATTAAAATTTGGAAATTTATGATGAAAACTAGAAGCAAATTGAAAACTAAAATTAAGAAAATTAAGAAATTAAAATTATAACTAAACTAAATTTAAAATTATAGCTAAACTAAAATTAAAATTATGTAGCTAAACTAGAAGTTAAAATTGTAAATAAATAAATATACACACAGAATTGAGAAACTAAAAAATTAGAAATTAAAATTGTAACTAAACTAAAATTTGAAAACTAAAATTAGGAAGTAGTAAATTATATTTGGAAACTAGAAATTAAAATTAGGTGTAACTAAACAAAATTAAAACACTAAAATTAAAATTGTAACTAGAAACTAAAAATTAAAATTTTATAACTAAACTAAAATTTAAGGGAATTAAAATTCCATAACTTTAAACTAAATTAAAATTTAGAGATATAACTTCAAACTAAAATTATAATTATAACTCAGAAACTAAATTTAAAATTGTAACTAAACTAAAATTACAAAATTGTAGCTAAACTAAAATTAAAATTATAGCACAAAGAAACTAAAATTTGAAAACAACTAAGAATTAAAGAGTATAAATTGTAACTGTAAACAAATTAGAATTCTAACTAAA
The DNA here is from genome assembly GCA_030435695.1 of Brachymystax lenok tsinlingensis. NCBI lineage: Eukaryota > Metazoa > Chordata > Actinopteri > Salmoniformes > Salmonidae > Brachymystax > Brachymystax lenok. The sequence continues at coordinate 28,771,378 of CM059784.1, read as the reverse complement.
CTAAATTGAAAACTAGAAATTAAAATTTAACTAGAAAGCTAGGGTTAGGGGTTGTGGCTGGAGCTAGGGGTTTTAGATTGGCAGGCTGGAAACTAAAATTGGGATTTGTGGCTAGAGCTAGGGTTAGGGTTGTGGCTGGAGCTAGAAATTAGGGAATTTAGGTTAGTGGCTGGAGCTAAGGGCAAGGGTTGTGGCTGGAGCTAAAATTGGGTTGGGTTGTGGCCTGGAGCTAAAATTAGGGTTGTGGCTGGAGCTGGGGTTTGGAGATTTGTGTGGCTGGAGCTAAGAGTTTTAGGGATTGTGGCTGGAGAAACTGAAGAAGGTTTAAAGGAGTTTAAATGTGTGGCTGGAGCTAAAATTTTAGGTTTGGATGTGGCTGGATCTAAATTAGAGGGATATTAACTGGAGCTAAATTTCAAAATTGTGGCTAACTAAAAACTAAATTTAGGGTTATGGCTGGAATACAAACTAAAAAGGTTGAAAACTGAGGTAAATTTATATTTATAGCTAAATTTAAAATTGTATAACTGGAAACTAAAATTTAAAGTTTGTAACTAAACATATAAATTAGGGTTGTGGCTGGAGTAAACTAAGAATTGAGGAAACTAGGAGTAGAATTAAATATTTGGAAACTAAATTTAAAATTTATGGCTGGAAACTAAAATTAAAGTGTAACAGAGCTAGGGTTGAGAAACTAGGAATTAAAAAACTAAGCAGAATTAAAATTATATAACTTTAAACACAAAATTGAAAACTATAATTAAAATTTAGAATTTATAACTAAATTAGGAATGAAAACTAAAATTAAAATTATTAACTAAACTAAAATTAAAGAATTATAACTAAACTAAAATTAAAATTTAATTGTAACTAGAGAGTTGAAAACTATATAATTAAAAATTAAAATTAGGCACAGAATATGAATATGAACATAAACTTAAATTTAAAATTAAAGGAAGAATTAAGAGGAATTAAAATTGAAAACTAAAATTAAAATTAAACTAAAATTAAAGAGTTAGGCTGAAGAGACGTAGACATGAACATAAACTAAATTTAAAATTAATGTTAAACTAGGAATTGTGTTTAAACTAAAATTAAAATTATGCTTTAAACTAAAGTTTAAAATTGTAACTAAACTATATAATTAAAGAAAGGGTAAATTTAATAACTTAAACTAAAATTAGAAGAATTTAAATTACTTAACTAGAAACTAGAATTTAAGAGTTGTAACTAGAAACTAAAATTTAAATTTTAACTTAAACTAAAATTAAGAATTTAAATTTATAACTAGAAACTAGAATTTAAATTATATGCTAAACTAAAATTTAAATTTACTTTAAACTAAAATTAAAATTTAAAATTGTGGCTAAAGCTAAAATTTAGAAACTGTAACTGGAGCTAAAATTAGGTATATAAACTAAAATTAGGGTAACTGGAAACTCAAATTGTATGTGGCTGGAACTGAAACTGGGCAGGGTTAGGGTTGTGTAAACTGGAGCTAGGGGTTGAGAAATTATGTAGCACAAACTAAATTAAAATTAGTACAAACTAAATTTAAGCTAGGGTTGGGGTTGTGGCTGGAGCTTAGGTTAGGGTTGTGGCTAGCTACAGGGTTAGGGTTGTGGCTGGAGCTAGGGTTTTAGGGTTGTGGCTGGAGCTAGGGTTGGGGTTGTGGCTGGAGCTAGGGTTAGGGTTGTGGCTGGAGCTAGGGTTGTTGTGGCTGGAGCTAGGTTAGGGTTGTGGCTGGAGCTAGGGTTAGGGTTGTGGCTGGAGCTAGGGTTAGGGTTTGGTTGTGGCTGGAGCTAGGTTAGGGGTTATGGAACTAGGAATTTAGGGTTGTGGCTGGAGCTAGGTTTGGGGTTATGGCTGGAGCTAATTAGGGTTGTGGCTGGAGCTAGGGTTAGGAGCTAGGGGTTGGGTTTATGTTTGTAGCCAGGTTTGGGTTGTGGCTGGAGCTAGGGTTAGGGTTGTGGCTGGAGCTAGGTTAGGGTTAGGGTTGTGGCTGAGCTGTTGAGAGCTAGGTTAGGAGTTTGGGTTGTGGCTGGAGCTAGGTTGAAAAACTAGGGTTAGGGTTTGTAGCTAGGGTTAGGGTTGTGGCTGGAAACTAGGTTTAAAATCTGAGTTAGGGTTGTGGCTGGAGCTAGGGTTAGGGTTGTGGCTGGAAACTAAAATTTAAATTTGTAACTAAACTAAAGTTAGGGTTTGGGTTGTGGCTGGAAACTAAAATTAGAAATTAGGTTAAACTAAAATTAAAATTATAACTGGAAACTAAATTTAAATTTAGAATATTTAAACTAAAATTAAAATTTATGCTGGAAACTAAAATTAAAATTTATGCTAAATTATAATTAAAATTTAAATTATAACTAAACTAAAATTAAAATTTTAAACAAAATTTAAACTATAACTAAACTAAAATTTAAATTATAACTATAGAATAAAATTAAATTGTAACTAAACTAAAATTAAAACTATGCTAAACTAAAATTTAAATTATATGGAAAATAAAATTAAAGTACTAAAATTAAAATTGTAACTAAACTAAAATTAAATTTAAATTTGTAGATAAACTATTAAAACTAAAATTAAAATTAAAATTAAAATTGTTAAACTAAATTTAAAATTATAACTAAACTAAAATTAAATTGTAACTAGAAACTAGAAATTAAAATTGTAGATAAACTAAAATTAAAAACTAAAATTAAATTAAAATTGTAACTAAACTAAAATTAAATTCTAACTGAAACTAAAATTGAAAACAAATTAAAGTTGTTATAAACTAAAATTAAAATTATGCTAAACTAAAATTTGAAAACTAAAATTAAAATTTATAACTAAACTAAAATTAAAATTTATGCTTAAACTAAAATTAAAATTAAAATTATGCTAAACTAAAATTAAAATTTAGAATATGCTAAACTAAAATTTGAAATTATAACTAAACTAAATTTAAAATTGTATACTTCAACTAAAATTAAAATTAACTAAACTAAAATTAAAATTATATATAACTAAACTAAAATTGAGGCTAAAATTAGGGTGTAATTTATAACTGGAAACTAAAATTTTAGAATTCTAACTGGGTAAAATTGAAAACTAGGTTAAAATTGTAACTGGAAACTAAAATTAAAATTATGTAGCTAAACTAAAATTTAGGTGTGGCTGGAGCTAAAATTAAATTTAACTTATAAACTAAAATTAGGATTGTGGCTGGAAACTAAATTAGGGATTTAAATTGTGGCTGGAGCTAGATTGTGGCTGGAAACTAAAATTAAAATTGGGTTGTGGCTGGAGCTAGGGTTAGGGTTGTGGCTGGAGCTAGGGTTTGGGTTGTGGCTGGAGCTAGGGTTTGGGTTGTGGCTGGAGCTAGGGTTAGGGTTTGGGTTGTGGCTGGAGCTAGGGTTTAGGATGTGGCTAGGATCTAGATGTGGCTGGAGCTAGGTTTAGGGTTGTGGCTAAAGCTAGGTTAGGGTTGTGGCTGGAGCTAGGGTTGAGGCTAGGGTTAGGTTTATGTTTATAATTTAGGTTGTGGCTGGAGCTAGGGTTTGAGGGCTATGGTTAAAATTTGAGTTGAGCTAGAGGTTAAATTAATGTTTGGAGCTAGGTTTAGGGTAGCTAGGGTTAGGGTTGTGGCTGGAGCTAGGGTTGAGAGCTAGGCTTGGGGTTAGTTGTGGCGTGGAGCATTGAAACTAGGGTTAGGGTTTGGGTTTATGCTAAAGTTGAGGCTAGGGTTGGGGTTGTGGCTGGAGCTAGGGTTAGGGTTGTGGCTAGGGTTAAAATTTGATTGCTAGGGTTAAGGTGTGTAGCTAAAGCTAAATTTAAAATTGGGTTTGGGTTAGGCTAGTTAAAATTTAACTAAAATTAAAATTAGGCATAAACTAAATTTAAAATTAAATATTTAAACTAAAATTGTGTTTGAAGCTAAAATTAAAATTGTAACTGGAAACTAAAATTAGGGTTGTGGCTAAACTATAAGTTAGGGTTTGGGTTGTGGCTGGAGCTAGGTTTAGGGTTGTGGCTGGAGCTAGGGTTTGGGTTTTGGCTTGAGCTAGGGTTAGGGTTTGGGTTGTGGCTGGAGCTAGGTTTAGGGTTGTGGCTGGAGCTAGGGTTTGGGTTTTGGCTGGAGCTAGGGTTAGGGTTTGGGTTGTGGCTGGAGCTAGGGTTAGGGCTGTGGCTGGAGCTAGGATTAGGGTTAGGGTTGTGGCTGGAGCTAGGGTTAGGGTTGTGGCTGGAGCTAGGGTTAGGGTTTGATTGTGGCTGGAGTTGAGGGCTATGGTTGGGGTTAGGGTTGAGCGAGGATGTGGACATGAAGCTAGGTTTAGGGTTAGGGTTGGGAGTTAGGGTTGAGGCTAGGGTTTGGGTTGAAGCTAGGGTTAGGGTTGAACCAGGATGTGGACATGAAGCTAGGTTTAGGGTTGAGTGTTGAGGCTAGGGTTGTGTTTGAAGCTAGGGTTAGGGTTGTGGCTGGAGCTAGGTTTAGGAGTTAGGGTTGTGGCTAGAGCTATGGTTAGGGATTGGTTTGTGGCTTGAGCTAGGGTTAGGAGTTTGGAGTTGTGGCTAGAGGCTAGGTTTAGGGTTGTGGCTGGAGCTAGGGTTAGGGTTTGGGTTGTGGCTGGAGTTGAGGGCTATGGTTAAGGGTTAAGGGTTGAAACAGAGATGTAGACATGAGAAGCTAGGTTTAGGGTTAGGGGATGAGGTTAGGGGTTGAGGCTAGGGTTTGGGTTGAGAACTAGGGTTAAGTTGAACCAGGATGTGGACATAAGCTAGGTTTGAGGGTTGAGTGTTGAGCTAGGGTTGTGTTTGAAGCTAGGGTTAGGGTTGTGGCTGGAGCTATGGTTTAGGGTTAGGGTTGTGGCTAGAGCTATGGTTAGGGATTGGTTTGTGGCTTGAGCTAGGGTTAGGGTTTGGGTTGTGGCTAGAGCTAGGGTTAGGGTTTAGGTTGTGGCTGGAGCTAGGGTTAGGGTTTGGGTTGTGGCTGGAGCTAGGGTTAGGGTTTAGGTTGTGGCTGGAGCTAGGGTTAGGGTTTGGGTTGTGGCTGGAGCTAGGTTTAGGGTTGTGGCTGGAGCTAGGGTTAGAGTCGTGGATGGAGCTAGGGTTAGGGTTGTGGCTGGAGCTAGGGTTGAGGGCTAGGCTTAGTGTTAGGGTTGTGGCTGGAGCTAGGGTTGAGGCTAGGGTTTGAGGTTTGTGTTTTGGCTGGAGCTAGGAGTTAGGGTTAGGCTTGTGGCTGGAGCTAGGGTTAGGGTTGTGGCTGGAGGCGAGGGTTGTGGCGGGAGCTAGGGTTGAGGAGCTGAGGTTTGGGCTTGTGGCTGGAGCTAGGGTTAGGGTTTGGGATGTGGCTGGAGCTAGGGTTAGGGTTTGGGTTGTGGCTGGAGCTAGGTTTTGGGTTTCGGCTGGAGCTAGGGTTAGGGTTGTGGCTGGAGCTAGGGTTGAGGGCTAGGGTTAGGGTTATGTTTGGAGCTAGGTTTAGGGTTGTGGCTGGAGCTAGGTTAGGTTGTGGCTGGAGCTAGGGTTAGGGTTGTGGCTGGAGCTAGGGTTAGGGTTGTGGCTGGAGCTAGGGTTTGAGAGCTAGGGTTGGGTTAGGGTTGTGGCTGGAGCTAGGGTTGAGGGCTACGGTTGGGGTTGTGGATGGAGCTAGGGTTAGGGTTGTGGCATGACTAGGGTTAGGGTTATGGCTAAACTAAATTAAGATTGTGGCTGGTGCTAGGGTTAAAAGTTAGGGTTGTGGCTGGGAGGGCTAAAATTAGGGTTTGGGATGTGGCTGGAGCTAGGGTTAGGGTTTGGGTTGTGGCTGGAGCTTGGTTTAAAATTGTGGCTAAACTAGGGTTAGGGGTTGTGGCTGGAGCTAGTGTTGAGGCTAAACTTAAAATTAGGGTTGTGGCTGGAGCTAAAATTGAGGGAGCTAGGGTTAGGGTTAAATGGGTTATAACTGGAGCTAGGGTTAAAGAGCTAAAATTAAAATTGTGGCTGGAGCTTAAATTAGGGTTGTGGCTGGAGCTAGGGTTAGGGTTTGGGTTGAATTAACTGGAGCTAGGGTTAAAATTGTGGCTAAACTGGGTTAGGGTTGTGGCTGGAGCTAGGGTTGAGAGCTAGGGTTAGGGTTTGTGGCTGGGCTTGGGGAATTAGGGTTGTGGCTGGAAACTAGGGTTAGGGTTTGGGTTGTGGCTGGAGCTAGGGTTAGGGTTGTGGCTGGAGCTAGGGTTAAGGTTGTGGCTGGAGCTAGGGTTAGGGTTGTGGCTGGAGCTAGGGTTAGGGTTGTGGCTGGAGCTAGGGTTAGGGTTAGGGTTGTGGCTGGAGCTAGGGTTAGGGTTAGGGTTTGGGTTGTGGCTGGAGCTAGGGTTAGTTTTGATTGTGGCTGGAGTTGAGGGCTATAGTTAAGGGTTAGGGTTGAACGAGGATGTGGACATGAATCTAGGTTTAGGGTTAGGGGTTGAGGTTAGGGTTGAGGCTAGGGTTAGGGTTGAAGCTAGTGTTAGGGTTGAACCAGGATGTAGACATGAAGCTAGGTTTAGGGTTAGTGTTGAGGCTAGGGTTGTGTTTGAAGCTAGGGTTAGGGTTGTGGCTGGAGCTAGGGTTAGGGTTGTGGCTAGAGCTATGGTTAGGGATTGGGTTGTGGCTTGAGCTAGGGTTAGGGTTTGGGTTGTGGCTGGAGCTAGGTTTAGGGTTGTGGCTGGAGCTAGGGTTTGGGTTTTGGCTTGAGCTAGGGTTAGGGTTTGGGTTGTGGCTGGAGCTAGGTTTAGGGTTGTGGCTGGAGCTAGGGTTTGGGTTGTGGCTGGAGCTAGGGTTAGGGTTTGGGTTGTGGCTGGAAACTAGGGTTAGGGCTGTGGCTGGAGCTAGGATTAGGGTTAGGGTTGTGGCTGGAGCTAGGGTTGGGGTTGTGGCTGGAGCTAGGGTTAAAATTTGATTGTGGCTGGAGTTGAGGGCTATGGTTAAGGGTTAGGGTTGAACAGAGATGTGGACATGAAGCTAGGTTTAGGGTTAGGGGTTGAGGTTAGGGTTGAGGCTAGGGTTTGGGTTGAAGCTAGGGTTAGGGTTGAACCAGGATGTGGACATGAAGCTAGGTTTAGGGTTAGTGTTGAGGCTAGGGTTGTGTTTGAAGCTAGGGTTAGGGTTGTGGCTGGAGCTAGGTTTAGGGTTAGGGTTGTGGCTAGAGCTATGGTTAGGGATTGGTTTGTGGCTTGAGCTAGGGTTAGGGTTTGGGTTGTGGCTAGAAACTAGGTTTAGGGTTGTGGCTGGAGCTAGGGTTAGGGTTTGGGTTGTGGCTGGAGTTGAGGGCTATGGTTAAGGGTTAGGGTTGAACGAGGATGTGGACATGAAGCTAGGTTTAGGGTTAGGGGATGAGGTTAGGGTTGAGGCTAGGGTTTGGGTTGAAGCTAGGGTTAGGGTTGAACCAGGATGTGGACATGAAGCTAGGTTTAGGGTTAGTGTTGAGGCTAGGGTTGTGTTTGAAGCTAGGGTTAGGGTTGTGGCTGGAGCTATGGTTTAGGGTTAGGGTTGTGGCTAGAGCTATGGTTAGGGATTGGTTTGTGGCTTGAGCTAGGGTTAGGGTTTGGGTTGTGGCTAGAGCTAGGTTTAGGGTTGTGGCTGGAGCTAGGGTTTGGGTTTTGGCTGGAGCTAGGGTTAGGGTTTGGGTTGTGGCTGGAGCTAAGGTTAGGGTTTGGGTTGTGGCTGGAGCTAGGGTTAGGGTTTGGGTTGTGGCTGGAGCTAGGTTTAGGGTTGTGGCTGGAGCTAGGGTTAGAGTCGTGGCTGGAGCTAGGGTTAGGGTTGTGGCTGGAGCTAGGGTTGAGGGCTAGGCTTAGTGTTAGGGTTGTGGCTGGAGCTAGGGTTGAGGGCTAGGGTTTGGGTTTGTGTTTTGGCTGGAGCTAGGGTTAGGGTTAGGCTTGTGGCTGGAGCTAGGGTTAGGGTTGTGGCTGGAGCGAGGGTTGTGGCGGGAGCTAGGGTTGAGGGCTAGGTTTAGGCTTGTGGCTGGAGCTAGGGTTAGGGTTTGGGATGTGGCTGGAGCTAGGGTTAGGGTTTGGGTTGTGGCTGGAGCTAGGTTTAGGGTTTCGGCTGGAGCTAGGGTTAGGGTTGTGGCTGGAGCTAGGGTTGAGGGCTAGGGTTAGGGTTATGTTTGGAGCTAGGTTTAGGGTTGTGGCTGGAGCTAGGTTAAGGGTTGTGGCTGGAGCTAGGGTTAGGGTTGTGGCTGGAGCTAGGGTTAGGGTTGTGGCTGGAGCTAGGGTTGAGGGCTAGGGTTAGGGTTTGGGTTGTGGCTGGAGCTAGGGTTGAGGGCTACGGTTAGGGTTGTGGATGGAGCTAGGGTTAGGGTTGTGGCATGAGCTAGGGTTAGGGTTATGGCTGGAGCTTGGGTTAGGATTGTGGCTGGTGCTAGGGTTAGGGTTAGGGTTGTGGCTGGGGCTAGGGTTAGGGTTTGGGATGTGGCTGGAGCTAGGGTTAGGGTTTGGGTTGTGGCTGGAGCTTGGTTTAGGGTTGTGGCTGGAGCTAGGGTTAGGGTTGTGGCTGGAGCTAGTGTTGAGGGCTAGGCTTAGGGTTAGGGTTGTGGCTGGAGCTAGGGTTGAGGGCTAGGGTTAGGGTTTGGGTTGTGGCTGGAGCTAGGGTTGAGAGCTAGGGTTAGGGTTGTGGCTGGAGCTTGGGTTAGGGTTGTGGCTGGAGCTAGGGTTAGGGTTTGGGTTGTGGCTGGAGCTAGGGTTAGGGTTGTGGCTGGAGCTAGGGTTAGGGTTGTGGCTGGAGCTAGGGTTGAGAGCTAGGGTTAGGGTTGTGGCTGGAGCTTGGGTTAGGGTTGTGGCTGGAGCTAGGGTTAGGGTTTGGGTTGTGGCTGGAGCTAGGGTTAAAATTGTGGCTGGAGCTAAAAATTAAATTGTGGCTGGAGCTAGGGTTAAAATTGTGGCTGGAGCTAGGGTTAGGGTTGTGGCTGGAGCTAGGGTTAGGGTTAAAAGGGTTGTGGCTAAACTAAAATTAAAATTAAAATTTGGAAATTGTGGCTGGAAACTAGGGTTAATTTAATTGTGGCTGGAGTTGAGGCTATAGTTAAGGGTTAGGGTTAACGAATGTGGACATGAATCTAGGTTTAGGGTTAGGGTTGAGGTTAGGGTTGAGGCTAGGGTTAGGGTTGAAGCTAGGGTTAGGGTTGAACCAGGATGTGGACATGAAGCTAGGTTTAGGGTTAGTGTTGAGGCTAGGGTTGTGTTTGAAGCTAGGGTTAGGGTTGTGGCTGGAGCTAGGGTTAGGGTTGTGGCTAGAGCTATGGTTAGGGATTGGGTTGTGGCTTGAGCTAGGGTTAGGGTTTGGGTTGTGGCTGGAGCTAGGTTTAGGGTTGTGGCTGGAGCTAGGGTTTGGGTTTTGGCTTGAGCTAGGGTTAGGGTTTGGGTTGTGGCTGGAGCTAGGTTTAGGGTTGTGGCTGGAGCTAGGGTTTGGGTTTTGGCTGGAGCTAGGGTTAGGGTTTGGGTTGTGGCTGGAGCTAGGGTTAGGGTTGTGGCTGGAGCTAGGATTAGGGTTAGGGTTGTGGCTGGAGCTAGGGTTAGGGTTGTGGCTGGAGCTAGGGTTAGGGTTTGATTGTGGCTGGAGTTGAGGGCTATGGTTAAGGGTTAGGGTTGAACGAGGATGTGGACATGAAGCTAGGTTTAGGGTTAGGGGTTGAGGTTAGGGTTGAGGCTAGGGTTTGGGTTGAAGCTAGGGTTAGGGTTGAACCAGGATGTGGACATGAAGCTAGGTTTAGGGTTAGTGTTGAGGCTAGGGTTGTGTTTGAAGCTAGGGTTAGGGTTGTGGCTGGAGCTAGGTTTAGGGTTAGGGTTGTGGCTAGAGCTATGGTTAGGGATTGGTTTGTGGCTTGAGCTAGGGTTAGGGTTTGGGTTGTGGCTAGAGCTAGGTTTAGGGTTGTGGCTGGAGCTAGGGTTAGGGTTTGGGTTGTGGCTGGAGTTGAGGGCTATGGTTAAGGGTTAGGGTTGAACGAGGATGTGGACATGAAGCTAGGTTTAGGGTTAGGGGATGAGGTTAGGGTTGAGGCTAGGGTTTGGGTTGAAGCTAGGGTTAGGGTTGAACCAGGATGTGGACATGAAGCTAGGTTTAGGGTTAGTGTTGAGGCTAGGGTTGTGTTTGAAGCTAGGGTTAGGGTTGTGGCTGGAGCTATGGTTTAGGGTTAGGGTTGTGGCTAGAGCTATGGTTAGGGATTGGTTTGTGGCTTGAGCTAGGGTTAGGGTTTGGGTTGTGGCTAGAGCTAGGTTTAGGGTTGTGGCTGGAGCTAGGGTTTGGGTTTTGGCTGGAGCTAGGGTTAGGGTTTGGGTTGTGGCTGGAGCTAAGGTTAGGGTTTAGGTTGTGGCTGGAGCTAGGGTTAGGGTTTGGGTTGTGGCTGGAGCTAGGTTTAGGGTTGTGGCTGGAGCTAGGGTTAGAGTCGTGGATGGAGCTAGGGTTAGGGTTGTGGCTGGAGCTAGGGTTGAGGGCTAGGCTTAGTGTTAGGGTTGTGGCTGGAGCTAGGGTTGAGGGCTAGGGTTTGGGTTTGTGTTTTGGCTGGAGCTAGGGTTAGGGTTAGGCTTGTGGCTGGAGCTAGGGTTAGGGTTGTGGCTGGAGCGAGGGTTGTGGCGGGAGCTAGGGTTGAGGGCTAGGTTTAGGCTTGTGGCTGGAGCTAGGGTTAGGGTTTGGGATGTGGCTGGAGCTAGGGTTAGGGTTTGGGTTGTGGCTGGAGCTAGGTTTAGGGTTTCGGCTGGAGCTAGGGTTAGGGTTGTGGCTGGAGCTAGGGTTGAGGGCTAGGGTTAGGGTTATGTTTGGAGCTAGGTTTAGGGTTGTGGCTGGAGCTAGGGTTAGGGTTGTGGCTGGAGCTAGGGTTAGGGTTGTGGCTGGAGCTAGGGTTAGGGTTGTGGCTGAGAAACTAGGGTTGAGGGCTAGGGTTGGGGTTTGGGTTGTGGCTGGAAACTAGGGTTGAGGCTACAGTTAGGGTTGTGGATGGAGCTAGGGTTAGGGTTGTGGCATGAGCTAGGTTAGGGTTGTGGCTAGAGCTTGGGTTAGGATTGTGGCTGGTGCTAGGGTTAGTTAGGGTTGTGGCTAAAACTAGGGTTAGTTTGGGATGTGCTGGAGCTGGAGCTAGGTTAGGGTTTGGGTTGTGGCTGGAGCTTGGTTTAGGCTGGAGCTAGGGGTTACTAAACTAATGTTATAAACTTTGGGTTGTGGCTGGAGCTATGGTTTAGGGTTGTGGCTGGAGCTAGGGTTGAGAGCTAGTTGTGGCTGGAGCTAGTTAGGGTTGTGGCTGGAACTAGGGTTAGGAGTTAGGGTTGTGGCTGGAGCTAGGGTTGAGGGCTAGGGTTAGGGTTTGGGTTGTGGCTGGAGCTAGGGTTGAGAGCTAGGGTTAGGGTTGTGGCTGGAGCTTGGGTTAGGGTTGTGGCTGGAGCTAGGGTTAGGGTTTGGGTTGTTGCTGGAGCTAGGGTTAGGGTTGTGGCTGGAGCTAGGGTTAAGGTTGTGGCTGGAGCTAGGGTTAGGGTTGTGGCTGGAGCTAGGGTTAGGGTTGTGGCTGGAGCTAGGGTTAGGGTTAGGGTTGTGGCTGGAGCTAGGGTTAGGGTTAGGGTTTGGGTTGTGGCTGGAGCTAGGGTTAGTTTTGATTGTGGCTGGAGTTGAGGGCTATAGTTAAGGGTTAGGGTTGAACGAGGATGTGGACATGAATCTAGGTTTAGGGTTAGGGGTTGAGGTTAGGGTTGAGGCTAGGGTTAGGGTTGAAGCTAGTGTTAGGGTTGAACCAGGATGTAGACATGAAGCTAGGTTTAGGGTTAGTGTTGAGGCTAGGGTTGTGTTTGAAGCTAGGGTTAGGGTTGTGGCTGGAGCTATGGTTAGGGATTGGGTTGTGGCTTGAGCTAGGGTTAGGGTTTGGGTTGTGGCTGGAGCTATGGTTAGGGTTGTGGCTGGAGCTAGGGTTAGAGTTTAGGTTGTGGCTGGAGCTATGGTTAGGGTTGTGGCTGGAGCTATGGTTAGGGTTGTGGCTGGAGCTAGGGTTAGAGTTTGGGTTGTGGCTGGAGCCTACCTGGTTAAATAAAGGTGAACTAAAAATTTTAAAAAATAGGGTTTGGGTTGTGGCTTGAGCTAGGGTTAGGGTTGTGGTTGGAGCTAGGGTTACGGTTAGTAATATAGTTTTCTACCCACCTTTCCAGAGATCTCGTCATAGCGGTAAAGGTCCACAGGCAGAGGAGTCTCACTGATGACTGGCTTCATACTAGCGATACGGAAGCTGTTGTCATGGTACGTGTAGTCAAATCTAGCATTCACCATCCCCTCCTCACTGAACCGGTAGATCTGCTTGTCAATCAACGGACCCATCTTACGGTAACGTATTGTACAGGAGAACCCGCCACTCTGTAAGTTCACCATCTTCAGCACCCCAGCCGTCTCGTCGTAGCCAAACGTCACCACAGTGCTGTCGTAGAGGATCTCAGCTAGCTTGGCCAGCTTGCCGTACTTGTAGAGGACACGTCGGCCGGTGCCGAGGTAGTGGGTAGCCTGGGGGCGGCCGTCTTCGCTGAAGTCGTGGATGATGGAGGCGTTGCTCTCTGGAGGGTTGTAGGTGTTGCGGATGTAACCGATAGAGATGTGGGTGGACATGGTGTGACGGGCTACACTAGGCATGGTGACGGCCGTGACGCGCCCCGAGGCGTCAAACTCAAATATGTACTGTCTCTGGCTCTGCAGGAGAAGGACCATGGACTGGAGAGAGAGATGGAGGGAGAGAAGGAGGGAGAGAAGGAGGGAGAGAGAACATAAGTCATCATCATCACCACAAGCATCATTTTATGCACTTTTCACTTCTCTCAACCAGCCTGTTATTATTTTCCCTGCTACAGGTGCCACGATGCCCTCAGCCTATTCAGATGGCTGTAGCTCCACACAGTATCATTACCAGTACCAGTAAAAGTAACAGTATCAGTATCAGTAAAAGTACCAGTAACAGTAACAGTAACAGTACCGGTAACAGTGCCAGTACCATTACCAGTGCCAGTACCATTACCAGTAACAGTGCAGTACCAGTAACAGTAACAGTACCAGTAAAAGTACCAGTATCAGTAAAAGTACCAGTACCAGTAACAGTATCAGTTAAAGTACCAGTAACAGTACCAGTACCAGTAACAGTACCAGTAAAAGTACCAGTAACAGTACAAGTAACAGTAAAAGTACCAGTACCAGTACAAGTACCAGTACCAGTAACAGTATCAGTAAAAGTAAAAGTACCAGTAACAGTACAAGTAACCATAAAAGTACCAGTAACAGAACAAGTAACCGTAAAAGTACCAGTAACAGTACAAATAACAGTACCAGTACCAGTAACAGTAGCAATAACAGTACCAGTAACAGTAGCAATAACAGTACCAGTAACAGTACCAGTAACAGTAACAGTAAAAGTACCAGTAACAGTAACAGTAACAGTAGCAATAACAGTACCAGTATCAGTATCAGTACCAGTACCAGTAACAGTAACAGTAAAAGTACCAGTACCAGTATCAGTATCAGTACCAGTACCAGTAACAGTACCAGTACCAGTACCAGTAAAAGTACCAGTAACAGTAACAGTAACAGTAACAGTACCAGTATCAGTAAAATTACCAGTACCAGTACCAGTAACAGTATCAGTTAAAGTACCAGTAACAGTAACAGTAACAGTAACAGTACCAGTAAAAGTACCAGTAACAGTAACAGTACAAGTAACAGTAAAAGTACCAGTACCAGTACAAGTACCAGTACCAGTAACAGTATCAGTAAAAGTACCAGTAACAGTACAAGTAACCGTAAAAGTACCAGTAACAGTACAAGTAACAGTACCAGTAACAGTACCAGTACCAGTAACAGTACCAGTAAAAGTACCAGTAACAGTACAAGTAACCGTAAAAGTACCAGTAACAGTAAAAGTACCAGTAACAGTACAAATAACAGTACCAGTACCAGTAACAGTAGCAATAACAGTACCAGTAACAGTAGCAATAACAGTACCAGTAACAGTACCAGTAACAGTAACAGTAACAGTAAAAGTACCAGTAACAGTAACAGTAACAGTAGCAATAACAGTACCAGTATCAGTATCAGTACCAGTAACAGTAACAGTAAAAGTACCAGTACCAGTATCAGTATCAGTACCAGTACCAGTAACAGTACCAGTAACAGTAAAAGTACCAGTATCAGTAAAATTACCAGTACCAGTACCAGTAACAGTATCAGTTAAAGTACCAGTAACAGTACCAGTAACAGTACCAGTAAAAGTACCAGTAACAGTACAAGTAACAGTAAAAGTACCAGTACCAGTACAAGTACCAGTACCAGTAACAGTAACAGTATCAGTAAAAGTACCAGTAACAGTACAAGTAACCGTAAAAGTACCAGTAACAGTACAAGTAACAGTACCAGTAACAGTACCAGTACCAGTAACAGTACCAGTAATAGTAACAGTACCAGTAACAGTACCAGTAACAGTACCAGTAACAGTAACAGTACCAATACCAGTAACAGTAACCATATCAGTACCAATAACAGTACCAGTACCAGTAACAGTAGCAATAACAGTACCAGTACCAGTAACAGTAGCAATAACAGTAACAGTAACAGTAACAGTAAAAGTACCAGTACCAGTAACAGTAACAGTATCAGTATCAGTACCAGTAACAGTACCAGTACCAGTAACAGTACCAGTAAAAGTACCAGTAACAGTACAAGTAACCGTAAAAGTACCAGTAACAGTACAAATAACAGTACCAGTACCAGTAACAGTAGCAATAACAGTACCAGTAACAGTAGCAATAACAGTACCAGTAACAGTACCAGTAACAGTAACAGTAACAGTAAAAGTACCAGTAACAGTAACAGTAGCAATAACAGTACCAGTATCAGTATCAGTACCAGTAACAGTAACAGTAAAAGTACCAGTACCAGTATCAGTATCAGTACCAGTAACAGTACCAGTACCAGTAACAGTAAAAGTACCAGTACCAGTAACAGTAACAGTACCAGTATCAGTAAAATTACCAGTACCAGTACCAGTAACAGTATCAGTTAAAGTACCAGTAACAGTACCAGTAACAGTAACAGTACCAGTAAAAGTACCAGTAACAGTACAAGTAACAGTAAAAGTACCAGTACCAGTACAAGTACCAGTACCAGTAACAGTATCAGTAAAAGTACCAGTAACAGTACAAGTAACCGTAAAAGTACCAGTAACAGTACAAGTAACAGTACCAGTAACAGTACCAGTAACAGTACAAGTAACCGTAAAAGTACCAGTAACAGTACAAGTAACCGTAAAAGTACCAGTAACAGTACAAATAACAGTACCAGTACCAGTAACAGTAGCAATAACAGTACCAGTAACAGTAGCAATAACAGTACCAGTAACAGTACCAGTAACAGTAACAGTAAAAGTACCAGTAACAGTAACAGTAGCAATAACAGTACCAGTATCAGTATCAGTACCAGTAACAGTAACAGTAAAAGTACCAGTACCAGTATCAGTATCAGTACCAGTAACAGTACCAGTACCAGTAACAGTAAAAGTACCAGTACCAGTAACAGTAACAGTAACAGTACCAGTATCAGTAAAATTACCAGTACCAGTACCAGTAACAGTATCAGTTAAAGTACCAGTAACAGTACCAGTAACAGTAACAGTACCAGTAAAAGTACCAGTAACAGTACAAGTAACAGTAAAAGTACCAGTACCAGTACAAGTACCAGTACCAGTAACAGTAACAGTATCAGTAAAAGTACCAGTAACAGTACAAGTAACCGTAAAAGTACCAGTAACAGTACAAGTAACAGTACCAGTAACAGTACCAGTACCAGTAACAGTACCAGTAATAGTAACAGTACCAGTACCAGTAACAGTAACAGTACCAGTAACAGTAACAGTACCAATACCAGTAACAGTAACCATATCAGTACCAATAACAGTACCAGTACCAGTACCAGTAACAGTAACAGTATCAGTATCAGTATCAGTACCAGTAACAGTAACAGTAAAAGTACCAGTACCAGTATCAGTATCAGTATCAGTACCAGTACCAGTAACAGTAACAGTAAAAGTACCAGTACCAGTACCAGTACCAGTACCAGTAACAGTAACAGTACCAGTATCAGTAAAAGTGCCAGACAGTGCTATGTACTCACCTTATCCAGGTAACTATAGCTCCACACCTTGCCGTCTATGAACGACCGTGACAGAATCCGTCCCTGAGGGTCAAACTCTGTCCTCTCGCTCATACTGCCTCTCTGCAGCCCCACCAGCTGACCCGTGGTCGAGTACGACACGTTCACCACCGCCAAGCTGCTGCTAGGCAACCACATGGCGGGACGGCCCTGCGCGTCGTACATGATGCGGAGCGTGAACTTGCGGTGGTCGTCGTAGATCTTCTCCGTCCGAGTGTTGCGGTCGAAGTCGATGGAGAGGAGGTTACGACCATGTGCCTGGGAGAAGATAGAGAGGGATGTAATCTCTGTAGCCAGTCAGTGATGTCATCTCTGTATCCAGAGTCAGTGATGCCATCTCTGTAGCCAGTCAGTGATGCCATCTCCTGACACAGAGTAAGTGATTTCATCTTTACACATAGTCAGTGATGTCATCTCTACACACAGAGTAAGTGATTTCATCTTTACACATAGTCAGTGATGTCATCTCTGTAGCCAGAGTCAGTGATGCCATCTCTGTAGCCAGAGTCAGTGATGCCATCTCTACACACAGAGTAAGTGATTTCATCTTTACACATAGTCAGTGATGTCATCTATGTAGCCAGAGTAGTGATGTCATCTCTATAGCCAGAGTCAGTGATGTCATCTCTGTAGCCAGAGTCAGTGATGTCATCTCTACACACAGAGTAAGTGATTTCATCTTTACACATAGTCAGTGATGTCATCTCTACACACAGAGAAAGTGATGTCATCTCTATAGCCAGAGTCAGTGATGTCATCTCTGTAGCCAGAGTCAGTGATGTCATCTCTACACACAGAGTAAGTGATTTCATCTTTACACATAGTCAGTGATGTCATCTCTACACACAGAGAAAGTGATGTCATCTCTATAGCCAGAGTCAGTGATGTCATCTCTGTAGCCAGAGTCAGTGATGTCATCTCTACACACAGAGAAAGTGATGTCATCTCTACACATAATGTAGAGTATGTGATGTAATCGCTAATGATTAAATAACGCATTGAAAGGAAGCGAGGTCATCTCAGCTCACCCTCAGCTTCCTGCCAAACACAGTGACCTTCCCTTTGGTCTGTTCCTTGCGGAGCCGCCACTCAATGGAGTTGAGTCCGTTGTCTGTGGGTAGTGTGATGTTCCTACGGCCAATAGTAGGACTGACCGATCCGGCCAGGATGTGGGGCTCAGTGTGGAAGCTGATGCCCATCCCGTTGGCATACATAACCCGCAGGGTGCCGTTGTTACACAGCTGGTAGCTGTTCCTCACCTGGTCTGTAGGGGGCGATAGGGACAAGGAGAGAGAAGGGAGTTGTCATATGAGTTGGCTCTTTTACTGGCATCTTCCTCTGTTATGTTTATATGCCGAAAAGAGATAAAGTCGCAGATTAAATTGGAATGGATTTTCGCTGCCCTTCACAAGCAGAACTCTTTCCTTGAACAAAAAAACGAACAATTTGTCATATGATTTGTTTGGCAACTTGTCAGTATCATTTCTGATCAGGCAACTCCACACTCAGAGTGACTCATAATGAAAGCAAATGTGCGGCTGGTTTATAGAACAGCTTGCAAGCTTGGTAAATGAATAATCTGGCACTCTGTCTTGTCAGTTTTTTTTATCCCCCACTCAAACACTCAAAAACCATGTTCCCTCTAAACTGCGCGCTTGCATGGGTCCAATAGCCTCTAGACTGCCGTGCAGAATAAATACTGTATCAGCCCGTGGAGAGAAGAACGAGATTGAACTTCACTCAACTTTCTAGACTTTTCCCTGTTAGTTAACTCTATCAAGTCTCATGGAATGTAGGCCTACATTGAACACCACACATTGGCTGCTACTGTAGGCTGTGAGGGTCCGTTCTTCTTCTCTATCGGAGGCACAAAGAGCAGCAGCGTGATAACGTTGTGATTGAAGATAAGATAACAGTGATTCTCCGCCGACGCAGAGGAAGAGCCTTTTATTTCATTTACCAAAGGCAGGGGGATCATACACACACACACACACATGCACATTCACGCACACACACGCACATGGAAATTCAAATGCACGCACATGCACGCACGCAAACACACACACATACACACACAGTGGCTTTGAGCCTCCATCACCATAAACGGCAGTAATCCATAAAGCCAATTTGTTATAAACCTCCAGGCAGCGTTTTACCAACACTTCAAACACACAGAGATGGCTTTCTGTCGACTCCGCAGTAGACTACCCTCTCACTATCGGAAAAATCTCTTTGTAATAAAAACAGAGAGAGAGAGAGAGAGAGAGAGAGAGAGAGAGAGAGAGAGAGAGAGAGAGAGAGAGAGAGAGAGATGAAAGAAGCAATCTTTCAAAACCAGTGTCTCAGCACAGCAGACCAGAACATTTTGCTGAAATACACCCAACACACACACATGGAGACACAGAGACACACACACAGAGACGCACACAGACAAACAGAGACACACACAGACACATACAGAGACACACACAGACATACAGACACACAAATAAACACACACACAGAGACACGCACACACACACACACACACACACACACACACACACACACACACACACACACACACACACACACACACACACACACACACACACACACACACACACACACACACACACACACACACACACACACACACACACACACACACACTTCATTCCAGCCATTTTTATGAGCCGTCCTCCCCTCAGCAGCGTCCACTGATGTGTGTGTATGTCCCACCTTGCACCACGGTGTATGAGGCCTCCACAGAGGACAGGTTGGTGATAATGGTGACGTCATCGTCTCTGCTGGAACTCTCTATGTCAATGTTGATGGAACGTTCTATCTCACGGTGCAGACTGGTCACCATGCCAGTAGGATAGGTTACATTGGTCAGACGACCCCCACTGTCATATCTGGAGGAGAGAGACATATAGAGGTTACTTCTCACTGTCATACCTGGAGGAGAGAGACATATAGAGGTTACTTCTCACTGTCATACCCGGAGGAGAGATATAGAGGTTACTTCTCACTGTCATACCTGGAGGCGAGATATAGAGGTTACTTCTCACTGTCATACCTGGAGGAGAGAGATATATAGAGGATACTTCTCACTGTCATACCTGGAGGAGAGAGATATATAGAGGATACTTCTCACTGTCATACCTGGAGAAGAGATATAGAGGTTACTTCTCACTGTCATACCTGGAGGAGAGATATAGAGGTTACTTCTCACTGTCATACCTGGAGGCGAGATATAGAGGATACTTCTCACTGTCATACCCGGAGGAGAGATATAGAGGTTACTTCTCACTGTCATACCTGGAGGCGAGATATAGAGGATACTTCTCACTGTCATACCCGGAGGAGAGATATAGAGGTTACTTCTCACTGTCAAACCTGGAGGAGACATATAGAGGTTACTTCTCACTGTCATACCTGGAGAAGAGATATAGAGGTTACTTCTCACTGTCATACCTGGAGGAGAGATATAGAGGTTACTGCTCACTGTCATACCCGGAGGAGAGATATAGAGGTTACTTCTCACTGTCATAACTGGAGGAGACATATAGAGGATACTTCTCACTGTCATACCTGGAGGAGAGAGATATATAGAGGATACTTCTCACTGTCATACCTGGAGGAGAGATATAGAGGTTACTGCTCACTGTCATACCTGGAGAAGAGATATAGAGGATACTTCTCACTGTCATACCTGGAGGAGAGATATAGAGGTTACTTCTCACTGTCATACCTGGAGGAGAGATATAGAGGATACTTCTCACTGTCATACCTGGAGGAGAGATATAGAGGTTACTTCTCACTGTCATACCTGGAGGAGAGAGATAGAGGATACTTTTCACTGTCATACCTGGAGGAGAGATATAGAGGTTACTTCTCACTGTCATACCTGGAGGAGAGATATAGAGGATACTTCTCACTGTCATACCTGGAGGAGAAATATAGAGATTACTTCTCACTGTCATGCCTGGAGGAGAGATATAGAGGTTAATCTCACTGTCATACCTGGAGGAGAGAGACATATAATGGATACTTCTCACTGTCATACCTGGAGGAGAGATATAGAGGATACTTCTCACTGTCATACCTGGAGGAGAAATATAGAGATTACTTCTCACTGTCATAACTGGAGGAGAGATATAGAGGTTACTTCTCACTGTCATAGCTGGAGGAAAGAGACATATAGAGGTTACTTCTCACTGTCATACCTGGAGGAGAGATATAGAGGTTACTTCTCGTTGACATACCTGGAGGAGAGAGACATATAGAGGTTACTTCTCACTGTCATACCTGGAGGAGAGATATAGAGGTTACTTCTCGTTGACATAACTGGAGGAGAGAGACATATAGAGGTTACTTCTCACTGTCATACCTGGAGGAGAGATATAGAGGTTACTTCTCGTTGACATAACTTGAGGAGAGAGACATATAGAGGTTACTTCTCACTGTCATACCTGGAGGAGAGAGACATTTAGAGGTTACTTCTCACTGTCATACCTGGAGGAGAGATATAGAGGTCACTTCTCACTGTCATACCCGGAGGAGAGATATAGAGGTTACTTCTCACTGTCATAACTGGAGGAGACATATAGAGGATACTTCTCACTGTCATACCTGGAGGCGAGATATAGAGGTTACTTCTCACTGTCATAACTGGAGGAGACATATAGAGGATACTTCTCACTGTCATACCTGGAGGAGAGAGATATATAGAGGATACTTCTCACTGTCATACCTGGAGGAGAGATATAGAGGTTACTGCTCACTGTCATACCTGGAGAAGAGATATAGAGGTTACTGCTCACTGTCATACCGGGAGGAGAGATATAGAGGTTACTGCTCACTGTCATACCTGGAGGAGAGATATAGAGGTTACTTCTCACTGTCATACCTGGAGGAGAGATATAGAGGTTACTTCTCACTGTCATACCTGGAGGAGAGATATAGAGGCTACTTCTCACTGTCATACCTGGAGGAGAGAGACATATAGAGGTTACTTCTCACTGTCATACCTGGAGGAGAGATATAGAGGTTACTTCTCACTGTCATACCTGGAGGAGAGATATAGAGGTTACTTCTGACTGTCATACCTGGAGCAGAGATATAGAGGTTACTTTTCACTGTCATACCTGGAGGAGAGAGACATTTAGAGGTTACTTCTCACTGTCATACCTGGAGGAGAGATATAGAGGTCACTTCTCACTGTCATACCCGGAGGAGAGATATAGAGGCTACTTCTCACTGTCATACCTGGAGGAGAGAGACATATAGAGGCTACTTCTCACTGTCATACCTGGAGGAGAGATATAGAGGCTATTTCTCACTGTCATACCTGGAGGAGAGATATAGAGGTTACTTTTCACTGTCATACCTGGAGGAGAGATATAGAGGTTACTTCTCACTGTCAAACCTGGAGGAGAGATATAGAGGATACTTCTCACTGTCATACTTGGAGGAGAGATATAGAGGTTACTTCTCACTGTCAAACCTGGAGGAGAGATATAGAGGTCACTTCTCACTGTAATACCTGGAGGAGAGAGATAGAGGTCACTTCTCACTGTCATACCCGGAGGAGACATATAGAGGTCATTTCTCACTGTAATACCTGGAGGAGAGATATAGAGTTCACTTCTCACTGTCATACCCGGAGGAGACATATAGAGGTCATTTCTCACTGTCATACCTGGAGGAGAGATATAGAGGTCACTTCTCACTGTAATACCTGGAGGAGAGATATAGAGGTTAATCTCACTGTCATACCTGGAGGAGAGATATAGAGGTTACTGCTCACTGTCATAACTGGAGGAGAGATATAGAGGTTACTTCTCACTGTCATACCTGGAGGAGAGATATAGTTACTTCTCACTGTCTGACCTAGAGGAGAGAGAC
The DNA here is from genome assembly GCA_030435695.1 of Brachymystax lenok tsinlingensis. Taxonomy (NCBI): domain Eukaryota; kingdom Metazoa; phylum Chordata; class Actinopteri; order Salmoniformes; family Salmonidae; genus Brachymystax; species Brachymystax lenok. Next base: position 28,749,334 of record CM059784.1, on the reverse strand, counting down.
ATATAGAGGTCATTTCTCACTGTCATACCTAGAGGAGAGAGACATTTAGAGGTTACTTCTCACTGTCATACCTGGAGGAGAGATATAGAGGTCACTTCTCACTGTCATACCTGGAGGAGAGATATAGAGGTCACTTCTCACTGTCATACCTGGAGGAGAGACATAGAGATTACTTCTCAAGGTCATACCTAGAGGAGAGTGACATATTGAGGTTACTTCTCACTGTCATATCTGGAGGAGAGATATAGAGGTTACTTCTCACTGTCATACCTGGAGGAGATATATACAGTGAGGGAAAAAAGTATTTGATCCCCTGCTGATTTTGTACGTTTACCCACTGACAAAGAAATGGTCAGTCTATAATTTTAATGGTAGGTTTATTTGAACAGTGAGAGACAGAATAACAACAAAAGAATCCATGTGAAAAACGCATGTGAAAAATGTTATAAATAGAATTGCATTTTAATGAGGGAAATAAGTATTTGACCAATCTGCATAACATGACTTAGTTCTTGGTGGCAAAAAATCACAGAGGTCAGACGTTTCTTGCAGTTGGCCACCAGGTTAGCAAACATCTCAGGAGGGATTTTGTCCCACTCCTCTTCGCAGATCTTCTCCAAGTCATTAAGGTTTCGAGGCTGACGTTTGGCAACTCGAACCTTCAGCTCCCTCCACAGATTTTCTATGGGATTAAGGTCTGGAGACTGGCTAGGCCACTCCAGGACCTTAATATAGAGGTCACTTCTCACTGTCATACCTGGAGGAGAGATATAGAGGTTACTGCTCACTGTCATACCTGGAGGAGAGATATAGAGGTTACTTCTCACTGTCATACCTGGAGGAGAGATATAGAGGTTACTTCTCACTGTCATACCTGGAGGAGAAATATAGAGGTTACTTCTCACTGTCATACCTGGAGGAGAGATATAGAGGTTACTGCTCACTGTCATACCTGGAGGAGAGATATAGAGGTTACTTCTCACTGTCATACCTGGAGGAGAGATATAGAGGTTACTTCTCACTGTCATACCAGGAGGAGAGATATAGAGGTTCATCTCACTGTCATACCTGGAGGAGAGATATAGAGGTTACTTCTCACTGTCATACCTGGAGGAGAGATATAGAGGTTACTTCTCACTGTCATACCTGGAGGAGAGATATAGAGGTTAATCTCACTGTCATACCTGGAGGAGAGAGACAAATAGAAGTTACTTCTCACAGTCCAATCTGAGAAGATGGGGACAACTAGTGGCAAAACAGAGTTATTCAATCATTGCATCCAAACTGCTTTTGCATTTCAGGTAAAATAACAACCCAATGTTTATTTCCCAGGACAAATTAGCTTGCAACAGCAACCTAACTAACTAAATTGCCATGAATGTTTAATGCTTTTCGACGTGTCTCCTCTCCTCTCCTCTCCTCTCCTCTCCTCTCCTCTCCTCTCCTCTCACAGCTTACAGAGGAGTGCTGGGAATAGCTGGTCTCTGCGGATTTCTCTTAACATGGCAGATCTCGGAAGAACAAAAAGTGTGTGTGCAGTGACAAAAGCAAACCACTATGGACCTCTAACATCTGTCAGTTCTGTGAGCTCTGACTGAAGCAAACTCGAGGGTGCAGTGACAGAAGTTAACTCCAGGGGGCAGCAGTGGGCTGTGATCAAATCCTAGCTACAGTAGCTGTGTGCTAGGCAATGCAGCTATGAGACCCTGAGTACCACTGTAGTTTCCGCTTTTGACAGATGCATGAAGAAAAAAAACACCCCCACATCCCACTCACTGGTAGAAGGTGGTCCATCCGGTCTCATCAGCCTTGGTGACCAGTAGTCCTGTACTCCCAGAGTACCCCAGTAGGGCCACCTCTTGTCCCTGTGCTGAGACACTCTTCAGCCCCCCAGCAGGGTCCAGACCCAGGGTCACCACCTGGTTCTCTGGCAGTAACACCAGCCTGAGGAGACCAGAACTCCCCCCCTGGCCCAGACCGTCCCTTCTCACCCTGACAGTGTTGTTGCAGTTGTCCACCACCGTGGCTAGCTCTCTGTCCGGCCCGTAGGTGAAGTTATATAACGGTTCTCCCGTGACCAGACTCACGGTCTGTAGATGTTGACCATCACCGTTGAACACGTAAAGCTCCTGTTCCCGTGGAGACGCAACTTCGTATTGTCCCATCATCGATCCTGATCCCAAGGCTGATGGCCCTGGCCGATTGGCTCGCACGGCTCTGATGCGTATGTTGTTAAGATCGGCGATGAAAAGCGTTCCGTCGGGTGAGACGGCGAGCGAGGCGGGGCAGTTGAGGCCGGCGTCGGGCGCGTAGCCATCGTCGCCGTAGAAACAGTTGCAGTTAACGTCATTCTTGCAGTCGCAGTCCGACGAGGTGCCGGCTAGCAGAGAGATCTCGCCGTTAGTTGACACCTGAGTTAGAGGGAAGGGGAGGAAGACAACAAACAAGAGAGGAAAGACAGAAGGTTTTAGAATAGAGATGAAGGAAAGAAAAGTAAAGTTTCAAGTTTTAATGTCACGTACAGTGAAATGCCTTTCTTGCAAGCTCTAAACCCAACAAAGCAGTAAAGTAACTTTTTTTTTATGTAAAAAAACCTGTGTTGTCATACCTGTCTGACGCGGTTGATTTTCTTCTCGTCCGTCTCAGCGATGTAGAGAACTCCGGTGTAAGACAGGGCGATGGCTGTAGCGCTCTCCAATGCAGCATGGATGGCAAGCTTACTCAGGCTGTAGTCTATACCTGGAACCTGACAATGCATGGGCCGCCCTGCTATGATACTCACCTGGGGGCGATAATGTTATGTTATTAAGATAATAATGCATATATGATGATAGCATCATGATATCGTTTATATCACGATAACCGCTTGTATCGCAATAACTGATTATATTGTAATAACTGATTATATGGTAATAACTGATTAAATGGTTATAATTGATTATATAGTGAAAACTGATTATATTGTGATAACTGATTATATTGTGATAACTGATTATATAGTGAAAACTGATTATATAGTGATAACTGACTATATGGTGATAACTGATTATATAATTATAACTGATTATATGGTGATAACTGATTATATAGTGAATACTGACTATATGGTGATAACTGATTATATAATGATAACTGATTATATAGTGACAACTGATTATATGGTGATAACTGATTATATAGTGAAAACTGACTATATGGTGATAACTGATTATATGGCGATAACTGATTATATTGTAATAACTGATTATATAGTGATAACTGACTATATGGTGATAACTGATTATATAATTATAACTGATTATATGGTGATAACTGATTATATGGTGATAACTGTTTGTTTGGCCCTGTCCGGGGGTATCGTCGGACGGGGCCACAGTGTCTCCCGACCCCTCCTGTCTCAGCCCCCAGTATTTATGCTGCAGTAGTTTATGTGTCGGGGGGCTAGGGTCCGTCTGTTACATCTGGAGTATTTCTTCTCTTATCTGGTGTCCTGTGCGAATTTAAGTATGCTCTCTCTAATTATCTCTCTCTTTCTTTCTTTTTCTTCTTCTCTCTCTCTCGGAGGACCTGAGCATTAGGACCATTCCTCAAGGCCTACCTGGCCTGATGACTCCTTGATGTCCCGAGTCCACCTGGCCGTGCTGCTTCTCCAGTTTCAACTGTTCTGCCTGTTTTATGAACATTTTAAAATCTTGTCCATGTTCTGTTATAATCTGCACCCGGGACAGCCAGAAGAGGACTGGCCACCCCTCACAGCCTGGTTCCTCTCTAGGTTTCTTCCTAGGTTTTGGCCTTTCTAGGGAGTTTTTCCTAGCCACCGTGCTTTTACACCTGCATTGCTTGCTGTTTGGGGTTTTAGGCTGGGTTTCTGTACAGCACTCTGTGACATCAGCTGATGTAAGGGGGGCTTTATAAATAAATTTGATTTGATTTGATAACTGATTATATAATGATAACTGATTATATGGTGATAACTGATTATATCGTGATAACTGATTATATGGTGATAACTGACTATATGGTGATAACTGATTATATGGTGATAACTGACTATATGGTGATAACTGATTATATAATGATAACTGATTATATGGTGATAACTGACTATATGGTGATAACTACTTATATAGTGATAACTGATTATATAGTGATAACTGATTATATAATGATAACTGATTATATGGTGAAAACTGATTATATGGTGAAAACTAATTATATGGTGATAACTGATTATATGGTAATAACTGATTATATGGTGAAAACTAATTATATGGTGATAACTGATTATATGGTGATAACTGACTATATGGTGATAACTAATTATATGGTGATAACTGATTATATGGTAATAACTAATTATATGGTGAAAACTAATTATATGGTGATAACTGATTATATGGTAATAACTAATTATATGGTAAGAACTGATTATATGGTGAAAACTAATTATATGGTGATAACTGATTATATGGTGATAACTGACTATATGGTGATAACTAATTATATGGTGATAACTGATTATATGGTGATAACTGATTATATGGTGAAAACTAATTATATGGTGATAACTGATTATACAGTGATAACTGATTATATAATGATAACTGATTATATGGTGATAACTGATTATATGGTGATAACTGATTATATAGGGAAAACTGATTATATGGTGATAACTGATTATATGGTGATAACTGATTATATGGTGAGAACTGATTATATGGTGATAACTGATTATATAGGGAAAACTGATTATATGGTAATAACTGATTATATGGTGATAACTGATTATATGGTGAAAACTAATTATATGGTGATAACTGATTATATGGTAATAACTAATTATATGGTGAGAACTGATTATATGGTAATAACTAATTATATGGTAATAACTAATTATATGGTGAGAACTGATTATATGGTGTCAGTTGTTTATATGACGATAGTTGCTTAATCACAATAACCGCTTATATGGCGATAATTGATGTGGAACAAAGCTCACTTGGTGGTTCTCAGTGATGCGCAGGATGACGTTGTTCTCCAGGACGTACAGAGAGTTATCCATGGGGTTTACTGCCAGGTCTGTGGGCCACTCCAGACGCACCTGATAAACACAAGAACAAACAAATCCAGGGTTGATCACCAAAGAGGCATAACTAATATATTCAAAATTTTACATGAGACCGAAACAAAGCATTGATTGATAGCGTTCATTGCATGTAACCCAGACCAGGTTGTTTTAAACCCCACAAGTTGAAATGGACACTTGCGTCCTTTTGGCTTCAACAAAATCAAGACCCTCGCTCCCTCTCTCCCTACCTGGCTGACGTCCATGCTAGCGTCACAGCTGAGTGGTCGAATTGCGGTCAGGTCGTTAGCGCCCAGTAGAGTGGAGATTATCCCGTTTTGGTCAACCTTTCGGATCATAGTGGCGTCCACAAAATACATCAGACCATTCTTATCCACAGCAATACCTGGAGATACACACACACACACTTCATCAGACCATGCTTATCCACAGTAATACCTGGAGATACACACACGCACACACACACACACACACACACACACACACACACACACACACACACACACACACACACACACACACACACACACACACACACACACACACACACACACACACACACACACACACACACACACTTCATCAGACCATGCTTATCCACAGCAATACCTGGAGATACACACACACACTTCATCAGACCATGCTTATCCACAGCAATACCTGGAGATACACACACACACACACACACACACACAGTTCATCAGACCATGCTTATCCACAGCAATACCTGGAGATACACACACACACACACACTTCATCAGACCATGCTTATCCACAGCAATACCTGGAGATACACACACACACACAATACCTTGGAGGTGGAAGAAGGAAGTTTTACAATTTAAGTTTTAATTGGCCTTAATATGTAAGTGGGTACAAAATAAATACAATAGGCCAACATATGTTATTTTATAAGATGCAGCAACTTGGTAATCAGTAACTTATCTAAGGATGATGAGTTGTATTGACCTTAATGTGTAGCATTTGTCGACCTTGTAGCATTAGTTTACTAAGTCCCCCGCGGGTAACTTTAGTCTGTATACTTACAGTTTCTGTTTGCCAGCAAAAGAGTGATATGATGTATTTATCTCCTGGCCCCACCCATCAGTTGTGTGTCAGTGGTGTCACTCTGGCCATTGCAGGCAGGCAGACACACACACACAGATAAATAGACAGACAGTTGTGTCTGCTCTTGAGCACACCACCGTAAATATAACTCTCCCAGAAAGACTGATGTACACACAGACACACAGACAGACAGACAGGCAGGCAGAGAGACAGACTGATGTACAGACAGATGTAGACACAGACAGGCAGACAGCAGTGATGGATAGAAGCAATGCCATGTAACGGATGTAGGAGAAGAGAGGGAGAGGGGGAACAGGGTGTCTTTGAACAGAGAAGGACTAGCACACAGGGGGAGGAGGGAAAGAGAAAGAGAGAGGCCAGTGACAGAGAAGAGCTGGAGGGATAGGAGGAGACAGACAGAGGGAGTGAGAAAGAAAACTGACACGGCAGGCTGATAAGTGCTGGCTGGCTTTGTATCTGTCTGGCAGGAGATGTGCACACACAACACACACACACGCAGACACACACAGACTCACACAACACACACACAAAACAACACACACCACACACATAGACACACACAAAACACACACTGAGGAAATGTGCCAGGGTGACATCTTTGACAGTTTGGTGTCAAAGTGTTCTTCTTTTTGATGCAGGCTTCATCACGTGTTATCATCCTGACTTCAGCTGTAATCTGGTTTATAACCTCCTTCTGCTTCTGCCCTGCTTTACTTTCACTGCTAGAGCGACAATTAGTTTCATCATCAGTGTTCTGACTTAAAAAAGGAAAGATATCACTACTACTTTCACTACTAGATCATTATTACCAGCAACTCATTGGTGTGGTACAGATGTCCCTTCCTTCCTAGTTACACTTTGGAGCTCATGGGGGGTACTGTCCGTGGCTTAGGTTTTGAAGATCTCTTTGTGTCTGTTCCTCTGCTCCTCACCTTTGGGGCTCATCAGTGTCGCCTCAGTAGCTTTGCCTCCATCCCCACAGCGCTCGTCAAAGGGCAGACACTGCTCTCCCGTCCCAGCAACCACTTCTGCGCTGTCCGACAGCAGTCGCCCGCCCGTCAGCAAGCGCACACGGTAGATATGCCGCGAATTGGTATCCGAGATCAACAACGCTCCCCGTTACCGGGTCAATGGCCAGGAAGTACTTATGAGTGGGGTTGTTACTGTCGGACGGAGAGAGAACAATAAAGTTATTGGAATTTGAGTTAGATTGGATAAAAACTACTTAGATTTAAACAATATTTCCCAGGGTCAATTTAACAATCATTGTGATTAAAGTAACTCTAAATTACTGCTATTTCACTTTTTAGCTTGGAATTTCTGATTTAACCGAACAGCAAAGCATCTTACCTGTGTCTGAAATCTTTGTTCCTTCAAAGGATAAGAAGACAGAAAAAACAACCCAGAACAAATGTTAATGTGGTGTGTCTGAGGGAACAACAGAACGACAGAGAGAGTTAGCTGTGGAGCGGTGAAGGGAACAACAGAATGACAGAGAGAGAGTTAGCTGTGGAGTGGTGAAGGGAACAGCATAGTTAAATATGGATAAAAACACCCAGGAGATATAAGAACTAGTGCAGTGTATAATTCTACTTCAATCACACTGTCCCCAGAGCCCTCCCTGCTTTCATTACAACCTCACGGAATCTCATCCAACATGTTCTATATCCTACACACTACTCCTCTCCTCTGTCCTCTCCCTCTTCCTCTCCCCTTTTCCTTCACTCCTCCTCCTCTCCTCTCCCCCCTCCCTCACTTCTCCTCCTCTTCTCCCCCTCTCATTCCCTTTCCTTCCTCACCCCTCCTCCCACTAGTCCCTCTCTCTTCCCCTCTCCTCTCCTTTATCTCTCCCCATCTCCTCCCACCTCATCCCACTCCTCTCCTCTCCCAACCTTCTCCCCCATCTTCTCCTCCCTCCATCCATCCATACCTCAGTTCCAGTATGCCCGTGGTATTGAGCGAGGGGTAGACCCTGCGTACGAAGTTCAGGTCTCCCACGTAGAGGCTCCCGTCGATGCCTGTTGCTAGGGCTACGGGTGCCAGTAGCTTGTTGCTGTCGGCGAGGCCGTTACAGCTGGGGCAGGAGATAGAACGTCGACGTCCGTTCCCCATTACACTGCTGATCACAGGGGGCTGCTCTGACACAAACACATTCTCACCACTACCTTTATGGAGGATACCTGGACAGGACGGAGGAAGGGAGGGAGAGGGGGAGGAAGAGAGGGTGGGAGTGATGGAGAGATTAATTAATTCATTTGGTTTGAGAAAACCCCCCACATACTATTAATTCTGCCAAATTAAATGTGTGTGTGTGATGTTGAGAAGATGGTGTGTATGTGTGTTGAGATGACGGTGTGTGTTTGTGTGTGTGTTGAGATGACGGTGTGTGTGTGTGTATGTATACTGAACAAAAATATAAACGCAACATGTAAAGTGTTGCCCTATATTTCATGAGCTGAAATAAAAGATCCCAGAAGTTTTGAAAAAATAAGTCTTGAATGGTCATCCAACTCAGAATTCCAAGTCAAGAACTCAGGCCTCTTTCTAGAGCTCCGACCTGAAGATCACTGACGTCATGATTCAACCTTGGTTTTTTCCCAAGTTCCCAGTTGACCATAAATCCAGAGAATGCCAAACTTTGATGACAAAGTTTGATGACAAAATTTTCCCAGAAGGACCGTCGTACCACCTTCCTGTTCAAGTGAGCACAGCACAACAAGTCGAGTCCAAAAATGTATTGTATGCTGCTGCATAAATGATGTAATATGCCAGGGAGATATGTATACTGTAGCTAAGAAAGTAATACTAAGTGTATGTTATGTAGTAAGCTGTTAGTAGCCCATGTGCCTCACCCTAATAATTTGGTCCCTTTTCCCATCCTAATTTACCCTACTGTTCTGACTTGGTGGTGCAAATGTAGCCTATATCTATTCTTTTTTTAGAAATGTAATCATTGAATATTGTAACACCTTCTATCTCAAGGCCATCAGACTATTAAATAGCCATCACTAGCACATTAGAGGCTGCTGCCCTATATACTGTACCTAGACTTGAAATCACTGGCCACTTTAATAATTGGAACACTAGTCACTTTAATAATGTTTACAATTTTGCATTACTCATCTCATATGTATATACTGTATTCTATCCTATTCTACTGTATCTTAGTCTATGCCGCTCTGACATTGCTCGTCCAAATATTGATATATTCTTAATTCCATTCCTTTACTTTAGATTGTGTGTATTGTTAGATATTACTTGTTAGATATTACTGCACTGTTGGAGCTAGAAACACAAGCATTTCGCTACACCCACAATAACATCTGCTAAACACATGTATGTGACAAATACAATTTTATTTGATTTGAGCTTTCATTGTCTGCTTATATGCCCCCCTTTATTTATCCTACGGTTCTGACTTGGTGTACAGGGAGAACACTGTGGCAGGGAGAACATGACCCATGTTCTAAATTCTGTCGCTGTACATTTCTGAAGTGCTGAACAAATAGTTATATTGACAATGTCCGTCCTAACTCGCTCATTAATGTCTTAATCAAAATTACGGATTGCCTCTAATCTGCTCGTCGTTCCCTGATGCCATAGTTTGTACATCTCAATTGTCAGTAGAAACCACATTAGTTTAAGCAAGTCAGCCATATCAGCTATGTTTTTTAAAAGGCAATAAATGAAGCTGAATGAACTGATTCGCTGCCAGACAGGGCTCCTCTGATAACCAGGTGTAGCAGTGGTAAGCATTCACTCCATGGTGCTGAATAGAGAGCTCTGCTGTTGGGACAGCTTTATGTAGGCCCTAACAGTTTGTGGCCACCGTTTGTCACCGTTAAAATGCAATTAATGTATTGTTTAGTGTTGTGTTGTGGCCTTGGTTTTTTGAGTTTGCCCCACCAAGATTTAAATGCTAAAATCGCCACTGATTATATATACTTCTGTCAGGTAGGCTAACATTGCAGTCAACATTTAATTGGGAAGTTTTTTGGGGGAGGCCTTTAGAAATGTTGACGCAAACAGAGCTTGATGACTGGATTACACATCACATACAGTGAGGGAAAAAAGTATTTGATCTCCTGCTGATCAGTCTATAATTTTAATGGTAGGTTTATTTGAACAGTGAGAGACAGAATAACAACAAAAAAATCCAGAAAAAACGCATGTGAAAAATGTTATAAATTGATTTGCATTTTAATGAGGGAAATAAGTATTTGAGCCCTCTGCAAAACATGACTTAGTACTTGGTGGCAAAACCCCTGGCCATCACAGAGGTCAGACGTTTCTTGTAGTTGGCCACCAGGTTTGCACACATCTCAGGAGGGATTTTGTCCCACTCCTCTTTGCAGATCTTCTCCAAGTCATTAAGGTTTCGAGGCTGACGTTTGGCAACTCGAACCGTCAGCTCCCTCCACAGATTTTCTATGGGATTAAGGTCTGGAGACTGGCTAGGCCACTTCTGGACCTTAATGTGCTTCCTCTTGAGCCACTCCTTTGTTGCCTTGGCCGTGTGTTTTGGGTCATTGTCATGCTGGAATACCCATCCACGACCCATTGTCAATGCCCTGGCTGAGGGAAGGAGGTTCTCACCCAAGATTTGACGGTACATGGCCCCGTCCATCGTCCCTTTGATGCGGTGAAGTTGTCCTGTCCCCTTAGCAGAAAAACACCCCCAAAGCATAATGTTTCCCCCTCCATGTTTGACGGTGGGGATGGTGTTCTTGGGGTCATAGGCAGCATTCCTCCTCCTCCAAACACGGCGAGTTGGTTGATGCCAAAGAGCTCCATTTTGGTCTCATCTGACCACAACACTTTTACCCAGTTGTTCTCTGAATCATTCAGATGTTCATTGCCAAACTTTTCTTGAGCAGAGGGACCTTGCGGGCATTGCAGGATTTCAGTCATTCACAGCGTAGTGTGTTACCAATTGTTTTCTTGGTGACTATGGTCCCAGCTGCCTTGAGATCATTGACAAGATCCTCCCGTGTAGTTCTGGGCTGATTCCTCACCGTTCTCATGATCATTGCAACTCCACGAGGTGAGATCTTGCATGGAGCCCCAGGCCAAGGGAGATTGGCAGTTCTTTTGTGTTTCTTCCATTTGCGAATAATCGCACCAACTGTTGTCACCTTCTCACCAAGCTGCTTGGCGATGGTCTTGTAGCCCATTCCAGCCTTGTGTAGGTCTACAATCTTGTGCCTGACATCCTTGGAGAGCTCTTTGGTCTTGGCCATGGTGGAGAGTTTGGAATCTTATTGTTTGATTGCTTCTGTGGACAGGTGTCTTTTATACAGGTAACAAGCTGAGATTAGGAGCACTCCCTTTAAGAGTGTGCTCCTAATCTCAGCTCGTTACCTGTATAAAAGATACCTGGGAGCCAGAAATCTTTCTGATTGAGAGGGGATCAAATACTTATTTCCCTCATTAAAATGCAAATCAATTTATAACATTTTTCACATGCGCTTTTCTGGATTTTTTTGTTGTTATTCTGTCTCTCACTGTTCAAATAAACCTACCATTAAAATTATAGACTGATCATTTCTTTGTCAGTGGGCAAACGTACAAAATCAGCAGGGGATCAAATACTTTTTTCCTTTACTGTATAACCTACTAACCAAGACTAAGGACCACACGTTTTCACCACCTGGTT